>PVJD01009236.1:0-64794 GCA_004026545.1 Mormoops blainvillei | reverse complement strand
ATCTTAGACTTCATATTTCATCTCTTTACTTTCAGTAAGATCAAGCTTTCCAGCTTCTTCCTTGCTCTACTTGCTTAGTTTTGGTAGTTAGAAGGTCTAGGGAAGATTCTGTTTCCTTTCCCATTTCAGAAATATGGGTTATCCATTGAGTTAATGCCACAAGCTTCATTTCCAGCCATTGGAAACTGTGTTTATCTGCCTGTAATAATGAGAACATAGTTCAAAGGAAAGAGCCATGAGAACCTCTCGTTCTTGGAGAAAGGGCCAAAAATCAAAATCAGAACCTGATTCCAAAACTAGACATGCCTGAAAGAAGAACACCATTCAATGTGAGCACAAAGGTAGAGCGTAAAGAGGACTACTTGAGCAGCACTGTGACTCTATGATGAACATGCCTTTGATTTACACCAATATATACCACACTGTTAGCTCTTCTTAACCATTTATGTTTTGGATTGGTTTAGCCCATAGGGAAGTTTGCCCTTATCATTTTTTTTTAAGATTTTATTTATTTATTTTTTAGGGAGAAGGGAAGGGAGGGAGAAAGAGAGGGAGAGAAACATTAATGTGTGGTTGTCTCTCATGCATCCCCCACCGGGGACCTGGCTTGCAACCCAGGCACATGCTCTGACTGGGAATTGAACCAGCGGCCCTTTGGTTTGCAGGTTAGTGCTCAATCCACTGAGCCACACCAGCCAGGGCTGCCCTTATCATCCTTACACCTGTCCTTTCAACACCTTTTTCCTTCTTCCTGGAACAACCAGGTACATCTTTTGGGACCCATTTCCACAAAACCTAGCTCTTGGCTAGCTGTCAACAGATGTCACTTGTGGCATACTGTTAGTTACCTATCTATTCTACTGCCTTCTTTTTTTTTTTCCAACAGAGTCCTGATTTTGTGCAAATAGGTGATCGGGGGAGGATAGGTCCTTCCCACGGTGCCAGGTAATCATTTTATTCTGGATAATGACTGGATTAGGATAGATAAGTACATGACACAATGCACTGTTACCTTCACCAATGTGCTAAGGATGGCAGAGGAGAAATATGAAAGCAATGGGACCTTGATGGTGTCACTGAACCACTTAATTAACCATCCTGTAACGGCTCTACATTTGAACATGGTTTTGTTGGGTTTTCTGTTACTTGCAGCTGAAACTATCCTGATATTCTGCGAAATCCCAATACTTATTTTGTGAATTTTGACAACATTATTCAATAACCATGCAACCATTTCTTGAGTATCCTTTTAAGCATAAGTACATCCCTGGCACTAGAATAAGAAAATATATTGAGACTCATTTAGAATTTTCTATTAGGGTACATATCATCCTTGGTTTTTCATACAAACACCTTTGTAAACTGACAACTTTGAAAATACACTCTGAGGAAAGGCATTCTGAGCTCTTTGCACCTGAGAAAAGCAAATTTGTATATTGGCCAAGAGAACCCAAGCAATTTTTTTTTGTTTTTAAATTTTTTAAATATATTGATCTTGAGAGAGAGAGAGAGAGAGATATGGGGGTGGAGGCTGATTTGTTGTTCCACTTATTGATGCATTCATTGGTTGATTCCTGTATGTGCCCTAATTGTGGACTGAATCCACAACCTTGGCATATGGAGAAGATGCTCTAACCAACTGAGATACCTGGCCAGGATAGGAGCTCAAATTTTAAATTCCAAATCCCTACATCACAGCTCCCAATGTCATCAGAGTGGAACATATGTGGCAGTAGAGCAGTTCCAATGTGATATGTCATTAGACACACAACGTTTGGAGAAGCAAATCAACAGTTCTATTCCCCACTTCAGCTCTGAGCTTGATCTGAGTTGGGCTGCAGCCCCCAGGGCACAATGCCCCTAAGCCAGTGATCTCGCTCTGCTCTGCTCCGCTCCCCTCCCCTCCGTTTCCTTTTCTTTCTTTTATTGTTAACATTATTACAGATGACCCACATTTCCTCCCAAGAACAGTACTTTTTAACAGGTGTGCTGCAAGAGTTTTTAAAACACGCAAAACCTGACTAGTCAGGAACACTAGCCTCTTTTCCCTTAGATTGTCAAATTAATAAGTGACGACAACCAACACAACAATAGCACTGGATGAATCAAAATTATTCCTATTTTTTGTTAGATCAGCAAAAGATATATTTTTTGGTGTGCCACGGAATTTAGTAATTAGTTTATGTGTGCCATGAGATGAAAAATGTTGAAAATCGCTGCCCTAAGCTACATTGGGTTGGAGGCTAGCGACCTGGCTTAAGTCGATCAGAACTTTGCCCATGCTGAAGACATCCCATTACATTTCATGTACCCAACAGTTACCCCAAGACACAGTGGACTGCTCAGGCCAAGACTAGGACCTGCATTTCTGGCCACTTATTCACCTCATCTCTCCGGTACCCAAGTTTTGGGCCCAGAGGGCACTGCCGGCTGGACCCAACTTTTGGTACCGATAATCTTTCGGGTTCCAGAGTGTCCCTGTCTTCTTGCTTTCTTCCTTCCCTGGAACATTTACTTTATGTCCCTCTGGAGTCATTCTAATGCTTCATTTCCTCGGGTCAGCCTGCACGGAGCTCACGAGGGAGACCCAGGCAGCGGAACCGGAAATTCTTGGAAAAACCGGAAAGAGACTACATCTCCCAGAATGCCTGGTGACCCATCGGTCTGGCGTTGAAGTCAACGCAAGAGAACCGGCTCTTCCACGGTCACGCTGGCCAATCACAGGGTAGAATTGCTTCACTGCCTGGGGTCGGCACCGCCGCCGTTGGGGAGAGTGAGAGCGTGGGACACTCACTGTGGTCTGTATTCGTGGCCTCGGGTTTCGATTGGGCGTCGCTTTCTGTTACTTCTGCCTGGGTAGCGGGAAGTTTTACAAAATCATTAGTTCTGGAGCGGTAAGTGAGGTCCGGCCGGCCTGGGAGTAAGCACTTCAGAGACTGGGACTAGGAGAGGAGCCATTGGCTCAGGGCTTAAAGGGAAGCGAGGGAGGCTTGCGGTGCGTGAAGGAGCCTTGCAGCGGAATTGGACCTCTAAGGACTTTTCTCGTTCCTCACAGTTCTCACCTGAAGTCCTTGTGGCGCCTTGAAGAATGCACTCCCCCACTGGAGATGGAGTCCACGTTCCTGACAACCAGGGCCCAGGCGAGACCAGGTCCTTACCTCCCAGTCCAAGTTCCAGTAGCTGTTTTCTGTGCTCTGCCTGCCCTCTTTTAGAATAAGGCAGGCCCTGTGTAATGGGAGGGTCCCCGGTCTCCAAATACCCCTTTCAACAAGCTGTTTTCTCTCCCAGGCACAAGGGAGAAAGGCTTACCAAATTCTTACTTTCAGAATCACCACCTAGGGATAGGACCCATAGGAGAAGGCTAGAACAGTACCTCAAAGTATCTTTCTGAAATGCTGCTCAAATTAGATTTCTAGGCTTTCATACCTGTTTCTTATTCCATACCTGTTGAATAAACACAAACAAAACCTCCAGGTGATTCTTAATCATACTGAAGTTCTGTTCATTTATATAGGACTGGTAAGGAATAGGCCAGGATGTGATGCGACAGTGAGCTTAGCAATGAGTGTCATATGGAAGAAGGAGAGGGACTAGCAAAGGGAAAGGTGTTGGGAGAACCCTTAATCCCTATCCCTTTCATGATTCTTCCTGGGCTGCTCAGTCTTCCCCTTTACCTCAGGCAGGGGTGTCCAGCCCGTGGGCCACATGCAGCCTGGGATGGCTATGAATGTGGCCCAACACAAAATCATAAATTTACTGAAAACCTTTTTTTTTTTGCTCATCAGTTTTCGTTAGTGTTTGTGTATTTAATGTGGCCCAAGACAACTCTTCTTCTTCCAGTGTGGCCCAGAGACACCAAAAAGTTGGACACCCCTGCTAGAGCATCCTTACTTAATATTCCCCGAGAGTTGTTCCCTCACCTTTTCTCTTCTAGTAATCTCTTCTAGAACTTCACAGTTTACTGTCTTGGTCCTTATAGTACCGACTCAGTAACTATGTCCTTTATTAGCACTGGCCAGGTAGCTCAGTGGTTGGAGCATCCTCCCTTACACCAAAAGGTTGCGGGTTCAATTCCCAGTCAGGATACATACCTAGGCTTCAGGTTTGATCCTGGGTCAGGGTGCCTACAGGAGGCAACCAATTGATGTGTCTCTCACATTGATGTTTCTCTCTCTCTCCCTTCCACTCTCTCTAAAATCAATAAAACATATCCTCAGGTGAGGATTAAAAATAATTATGTCCATTTTTACTCCTTCCCAATCCCTACCAGCAGCCCTTAGAACCCATTTATATCTCATCCCCAGCAGTCAGGAACCTTTTACATCAAGCCATTTTCTCCCTTGCATCTAATGTTTCCAGCTCTTCTCAGCCTTTCTAGATTGAGTCCCTCACTCAGTGTTCCCAACTCTTCTCCTGAGTTGGGCCTCTCATACTATTTAAGAGACAAATGCTGTTTGAGCATCTGGCTCTGTATTTTTCTCAAGAGGAAAGTGTGAGTCTCCAACTTGCCCAGAGGTCCCTCAGCAGAGACACCACCCAGGAGTGTATTGAGGATATGGCCTTGATGGGTATATGATAAGATCTTGTATGACAATGCAATTTTCTTTCTTTTTTTTTTTTTCTGTGTCTGGTTTTAATTGCTTGTAGCTGAATGTCCAACATAGAACATAATCGCAGATGCTCAGCTGTGAAAAAACGAGGGTGCTTAGGTACAAATGGGAGACATGATTTGTTTTTCTGTGTCTGGTTTTAATTGTTTGTAGCAGAATACCCAACACAGAACATAATTGCAAATGAGTGCAATTTTCAAAGGATGAAATGATGAAATTTTTAAAATGCAAAAATTCTAGTACAGTGACTCTGGTTTGTCATGAGACATGGCAGTACCTGGTTATCTTCTCAAATATTTGTTACAGTCAATTCACAATTTTACTTGTGAAACTCTATTAGTATAGATTACTATCATTGTTAAAGACTAGAAATTGATGACTGTTAAGAGAATGCTGTGTCTTTCTTGTCTAAGGAGAACTCTATGCCTGAGTAGATTTTATCTATGCCTGGGTTGACTTTCTGAACTATCCTATAACTCATATTTTATATTTTCCACTTTTTTCTTCATGTTCATGTTTTCCTCTATCTTTTCATACATATGAAGTATATTTAAATAGATATTACTACATTCTTTCTATTAGTTTTATCATCTGTATTATTTTTGGGCCTGTTGATTGACTTTGCTCCTAGTTATAGGTCCTATTTTTCTACTTCTTTACATGTCTGGTAATTTTTGATTGGATGCTGGACATTGTGAGTTTTATGTTGTTGGATGCTGGCGTTTTGTTGTATTTTTTAAAATATTTTTGAACTCTGTAGTAGGGTTCATTTCAGTTACTTGGAATCAAACACTCCTTTCAAAGATTGCTTTTACTTTGTTAGGGTGTGTTCAGAGTAACCTGTAGTCTAGGGCTGATTTGGCCTGCTGCTAAGGCAATGTCTTTCTGAGGATACTGCCTACGGCTGTTAGGGAGTCTTTCCACTTTGGCAGTGGGAACATGAACTGTTGAACTGTTATGGGAACTCTGGAGATTGTTCTGCCTGTTCCTTTTTGGTGGTTCTTTCTCTGGTTTTCTCACATGCACTTACAGATCAGTACTCAGCCGGAGTCTTAAGGGGATCACATATAGGTTCCCAGAGCTTTCTGCCTGGGCACCTGCCTCTTCTCTGGTATTTTGCTGTCAAATTCTACCCATGTTGGCACCCCTGAACTTGGTCTCCTCAAATCAGCAACACCACTGAATACTGTTTGGATTTCCATACAACGCACTGCAACCCAGCAGTGCTTTCCAGATAGTGAGCTGGGTCAATCATAGGGCTGTTTCTTTGGAAGGAAAGACCCCTTTTGTATTGATATATTGTCTTTATAAATTAAGGATGTTTGGAAAATATTAAAAAGAAGTGCTTTTTAGCAGGTCCAAATTTTGTCAGCCATCCCAGCAGTGAGACTGGTTATTATTTCCCTGTAATTTGTGTAGCAGCTTTACCTTGATCTTTCCTTAGTGAGAGGTAAAAAAAATTCTGGAGAACTCTCCTGGTAACAGTAAAACTATTTCTAATAACCAGAGTGTTTCTCTGCTAGGTAGAAAAATACTCATTTTTTTCTCTTTCTTGATAATTATGAATCCCACTCTCTATTCCAATTGTGGTTGCTCAGCTGTCACTTGAGATTATTTAAATGATGAAAAGCTCTTGAGGTTTAAATAGACTAACTGGAAAACCTCACCCCTAGATGATATCTACCAGCGTTGCTCTTAGTTCCTATCCCATTGGACCCTTTCCTCTTGCAGGCTTGCCTCAAGCTGGATCCTTTGGGAAGCCCGTAGAGCCTGCTGACTCCTGATTTTGTATACTCTTGGTGTCTGAGTTATAGAATAAAGCACCTGCAGTTCCCTGGTCCTCTGTGTAACTACCTTAGCTTGTTTTTTTCCCAGTACTGTATTCAAGATGTTGTTTATGCTTTGCTTTGTTTTGTTTTTATCAACCGGAGGGGAAGGCGAGATTGAGAGTAATCAGCAGCTAAGTCTTCCATCTATAGGACTTGAAGAGCTTGCTCTAGAAAAATACTACACTGATGTGCCCCTTGAAAGGAAAATATCAGGTGGAACTTCTGTTTGCAAGAAAAGTTTCATAAGCCTTTTAGTTACCATTGAAAACTATATCCCATTAATAGAGCTATCTCAATGTTAGAAACCAGAGCGCATTTTAAAATTTTTTTTCCCCTTTTTTTAGGTTCCATACTCTTGAGTCTTTTTGTTGTTGCTTTTTGTTTTTTAAAATTTTTTTGTTGTTGTTCAACTACAGTTTTGTCCATTTTCCTCCACCACACTCCCTCCTCCCCACACCCTCGACCCCACCTCCCCTTGACTTTGTCCATGAGTCCCCCATATATGTTCCTTGAACACCCTTCCCCTGTTTCCCCCCATCTTCCCTCTCCTCTGTTCACTGTCAGTTTGTTCTTCACTTCAATGTCTCTAGTTACAGTTAACTTGCTTGTTTGTTCTGTTGATTAGTCTCCACTTAGAGGTGAAATCTTATGGTATTTGTCTTTTACCACCTGGTTCATTGAATTTCCCGGGGAGGAAGCCAGAAATTTGTATAAGTGTTCCGAATGTGACCAAAGACTCTGTGATAATTCATATCTTGTTTTGCATCAGAAAACTCACTCAGGAGAGAAAAAATATAAATGTGATGCCTATGGGAAGATTTTCAGTCATAGAGCAAACCCGAGGATGCACAGGCGAATCCATGTTGGCGAGAAGCCCTATAAGTGTTCTGAGTGCAGCAGCAGCTTCTGCCAGCACTCACAGCTGACTCAGTGCATGAATGTCCACGTGAAAGAGAAACCCTACACACATGGCATATGTAGAGGAGGTTTTTTGTGGCTCCCAGCATTAGCACAGCATTAGAAAACCCATGCTCACACACACAAAAAATGCCTGCAAACATACCAGTCTGTTAAGTATTTTGGCCAGAAAACAAATCTTGCTTTGCATGAGATGCACACATCAGCCACTCAATATCAGTACATTCAGTGCATGAAATGCTTCAGGCAGACCTCACATCTTGCCCTCCCTGAGAAGGGCCACAAGGATGACTCTGAACACTGCAGAGATTGTGGGGGAAATTCCTTTTTGTTCTCACAGATAAAACTCTTAAAAATGTCCCAAATGTGCGATGAGCTTTCTTCATATCCCTGAGTTTATTTATTATTTTTAAATATGTTTATGTTTTTAAAAGATTTTTATTTATTTATTTAGAGAGAGAGGGAAAGGGAGGGAGAAAGAGAGGGAGAGAAACATCAAGGTGCAAGAGAAACATCAGAAAACATCGACCAGTACCTCACACATGCCCCCAACTGGGGACCGCCTATAACACAGGCATGTGCCCCGACCTGGAATCGAACCAGTGACCTTTCGTCCTGCAGTACAGCGCCCAACCAACTGAGCCACACTGGTCAGGGTTCTGAGCTTATTTCTCCTCAGAGCATTCATAAGAAGAAAAGTCCCATAAATGTAAAATATATGGAAAAAGTTTTATTTTGGACTCAGAGTTTGCATGCTACCAGAAGAGCCAGACAGGAGAGAAACTTTTTAAATGTATTGTGTGTGGGGAGTTTCCAGTTGAATATGCATCTCGATATTCATCAGCGAACCCATATGAAAAATGTTATGTAAATACAACAAATTTTCATTAATGCTTGTGCTTTTCAGGAACTGTACTAAAAATGGGGAACAACTACCCTATGTGCTAAGCACTTTACACATTCCATGTAATATATTATTTAATTTTCACCACAACCTTGATTTAGGCACTATGATTTCTATTTCATAATCAAGGAAGCATAAACAATGCCATAGCTAGAGAGTGAAGCCAGGATTTTAACTCAGTAACTCAATTACTGTTCAAATTCCATTTGTACAAGTTGAGAACACTTTTTTTTTTTAAAACTCAGTTTTCATTAAAGTAAAGATTACTGCTAGAGTTCTTTTAATTTTGTTTACATGGTTTCTAAGGAAGTTAGAAGTAGGAGAATTTATTTTTTTGCCAGTCCAGCAGATACAGCATCTAGGAAAGTATTTTTATATCTGGGGTTTTGGCTATAACTATCTGAATGTAATATTTGTTTGAGATTACTGCTGTTTTACATGTTAATTTCTGGAAAGGTTTAGCAGCTTTTTTTGCCCCTTATGTGAAAAGCTGCCAGATGGGGCGGGACTAGTTAGTGTCCTATTGGCTCTTAGTGTGGCGTTCCCATTCTCAGATCCGATGCTGTTTGGCCTTTGTGATTACGTGTCCACAAGAGATTTTGGCAACTTGACCACAGCTGTTTTTGATGCCTGGACTTGATCAAGGGAAAGATACTTGCTCCTAAGAAGATTTACCTCTAGTCTCTACCGAGGCACATTATTACCAGTTGTGCTATGGAAAACAGTAACTGCTGTTTAGTGAGCGTGCCAGATACTTTAGGTATGTTAGGTAGTTTAATCTTAGAATAAATCTGTAACAAAGAAAGGACTATCCTCATTTCATAACTAGGAAACAAGCCCATAAAGGGCAGTCAGTACCTTGCCCAAGACACAAAAATAGTAACATGCTGAAGCTAATATTTAGCCTAGGGCCTCTGATGCCAAAGGCTGTGCATTCCGCCTCACTGCATTATGTGTTGGCATTTGTATCCTGTTAGCACTGGAAGGCTCTGAGTGGACCGAAGTAGACGGGTAAGGATGGTCATCATGGAGGCTATACTGTACGTACATATTCTGGAGCCCCTTCACATTCCTTTTGTGCTTTATGCCATGCCTGACTTACGTGTATCATTATAAAGCAACAGAAGAACTTTCTAGCCCTGGCCGATGTGGCTTGCTTGGGGCATCATCCTGTAATCTAAAGGTCGCGGGTTCAGTCTCCAGGTTGGATGCCTATGGGAGGCAACCATTCGGTGCTTCTCTCTCACACTGATGTTTCTCTCTCTCTCTCTCACCGCCCCCACCACAAAAGCAATGAAAAATGTCCTCGGGTGAGGGAGCATAAAAACAAAACAAAACACTGTAACTTCAAACTTCCATCCCTGTGACCAGATCAGAGATTGCAAACTGTAGAGTACAGTCCTAATAGTTTTAGTTGGGTTAGGGTTTTAAAAAAATTTCCTCTCCAAAGAAAATTACGTACAGAGTTTAACCAAAATACTTGACAATAGATAGGTTTTTAGATACTGCTGTTATATGTAAATGTTGGAGCATAATATTATTAAATGAAATGGTTATTTAAAAAACGGAATCTTAATAAATATAAATTCATAGATTTTCTCTTTAAAGTGAAATTGTATACCTATCAACAAAACAGCATTTAAGTGGGCTTTTGATTGGGATGTGAGAATGGTATTTACATTTTAAAAGTGTAGACCTGCAGCACTTAATAAAATGGGATTATTGCTGGGAAACCACCTCAGGAGCAATAATAGGACTTAACTAGTCCTTTAGGACTAAGTGGATGGAAAGTAGTACCTGGAAGAGGTGGTCTTTCTACAGAACAGCAGACTGAGGGCTGAATATTCAAAAGGATGCCGGCTACTGCTGCAAGGTCGTAACACTGGTTTGAGTCAGGAAGATACTGTTGGTGAAAATAGGAAATGGAAACCATACTCCTAACCCAGTTCCCCCACTCCTTTTCCCCCTTCTGTCATTCTCATTTTGTTTCCAGTTTGCATATCCACAGTTGAGACCATGTGCTCTGCAGGCAAAAGTCCACTTGGTTCTTTGTTTATGATATTTTCACTCTTAAGATACAGGACACCAGTCTACTGGGTCTTCAGTGTCTTAAATTTAAAAGCGAGGGCTTCTAGAGTTTCCTTTAGCAAGCCTCTCTAAGGTGCTTAAAGTTATGTAGAAATACAGCCTCCAGTTAGATTTGTCAGCCAACTCTGGGATATAATGATCTTTGCTAAATATCAAAGAGCACTATCTCCCTTGTCTCCTGTTTCTGCCGTCAGCGGAAGCAGCTGGTGCAGTCACTGCCTTGTCGGCACACACTGGGGACTCATCGTTCAGTTGACTGAATGAAGAGTTGCAGGGGTGGAAGGGAAATCTAATAGGGAAAAAGGTCCCTATAAGCAGAGTTGGTGCAGAAAGAAATAAAAATTATTTTAGAAGGCACTTGGACAGAATGGGGCTCATATAAAAAATAGGAACTGTCATTCCTTCCTTTGCTAAGAAAGTATATGGGAAGGTAAGAATTTATGCCAAAAATCCTGTTCTATACCTCAATATGGAAGGTCACCTTTCCAGATGAAGCCTCTTAACCATTAACTTCAGATTTTACATTTTTCTTTATTTTCAAGGTGTTGGAAGGTATGTTAAATCTCCATAAGAGATGAGAAGAGTAGCATTTTTATAAAAACATTAATATAGACAGGAATGTCATTAAAATACCTCTTTGGTGTAATATTGTTAGTGATATGCAGAAGAAATATTTTTTTAAAAGCCCTCCATGTGCCCTGACCAGTGTGGCTCACTTGGTTGGGCATTGTCCCACAAAGCAAAAGGTCACCAGTTTGATTCCCAATCAGGGCACATGTCTGAGTTGTGGGTTCGGCCCCCAGTCGGGGTGCATGCAAGAGGCAACTGATTGATATTTCTCTCACATCAATGACTCTCTCCCCCTCTTTCTCTCTCCCTTCCTCTCTCTCTAAAAATAATAAATAAAATATTAAAAAAGCCCTGTGTTAGTTACTGTGAAAGAGGCATATTTTCAGTTGTTACTTTACTGTGCACTTGCCCCTGAACTTGATGTAATTCATGCTCCTCTGAGCCCTGTCTCTGCTGACTCCGTTGGATACAGCTACAGGACTGACTGGAGGAAAGGGAATCGGCACTGGTGCTGTCACAGATAGGCAGGAGGTGTAATAGTGGCCCACTTCCAGTATGGAATTCAGCAAAAAGCTTGACTAAGATATTTCTCAGAATAAAAATGTTATGATCTATAGGCTTGAAAGGAGTAATTTAGCAAAGATGCACAATTGCTGCAAGCCACGTTTGAAGGAAGTGAGATAAATGTGATGTTTACATCAAATAGGATTGTGTTGAGCCAATACCACAGAGAATGAGACTTGAACAAGTTGAGTCTACATCTTACTACCTTGAACTTTCTAGGAATAAAGTTTTAATGTTCAAAGCAGCTTTCATCACTGAACCAGAGGGACCTGGTCCAATATCATTGCCTGTAAAAACTGTAGGAGGGGCAACATCCACGGTTGGCAGAAAGGTGCTACACTTGAAGGCTAGGCTGCCCAGGAAATTCCAAGAGGGGGTACTGCTGACGCCTTGAATATCACGGAAAAAAAGGGACTTGGCCAGCAGGTCCACATGCCTGTTAGAAGTGCAATTGACTTATTTGGCTCATGAGCCCACCCCTGAACGAACCCCTGTGGCTTGGAGGATGGAATAGACAGTCCAGGTCTGGTTTTCCTCCACTCTCCTGGGGCTGTGGTTGGGGTCAAGCCTCACCAAAATCACATGGATCAAGTATGGAGGAAGAAGTGACTCTACGGGATACTTATGATACTATAAGAGGAAGAAGAGAGGATGGGTATTGTGGTCAAAAGTAAGTCAGTAGAGAATCAGGTAATTAGAATAATGATGAATATGGCTAACACTAATGAAGTGCTTGTTATGTGCCTGACCCTCCTGGACTAAGCACTTTTCCTGGATTATTTCACTATTATTCACATTTTACACATAAAGAAAATAGGGCTGGACTGTAGAATATATCAGGAAGCAGGAGACAGGATGGAAGTCTAAGGTATGTTGTTGTAGGTGTGCTGTAAAATTGCCCAGCTTCTAATGTTCTGTGCAGACATCCAGAAAATGACTGAATCTCCTAAAAGGCCAAGTCTCCTAAAAGGCCAAGAGACTACTCATGAAGTCTACCTCAAAGCATCTAAGGGTCAAAGGAGAGACTGTGAAGTATATCTCTGAGGAATCATTACTGCCATCAAGTGACTGTCCTTGCAGGAAAAAGCTGGAGGGCCCTAACCTTCCTATCTCAGGTATAGCCTTCCCCAGTCACTTCCCATCACTTAATTCCTGTTTACGTGTCTTTTTCAGTAGTTACTGTTGCAGTTTTACATTTGCTTAACTGCCTTATTCATATCTGTTTCCCCATCTCGACTGGGCCAAGAGAGCATACTCATCGTCTGGATTCACCATAGCGCCCCCTACCCCAGCACCTAAAGGTGCCTGATGTATAAGTAGGCATTTAATAAATAGTATACACAGTGGTGAACAAGGTTAATGAATGAACCTCCAGGACAACATTTTAGCTTCAGGCCAACTGTCCCAAACAAGCAACTGTGCAATGCCTCCTGACTCAAGCAGGACAGAGACGGCTAGAACTACATTTCCTGGAAGGCTCCATGATGGCCTAGCTCTGGACGGCCCAATCAGAGGGGAACAGACAGTGTGCATTCTTTAGAGGGGCACCCAGTGTCTATGTCCCATCTGCTGATCAAGCCCCAAGCCCAGCCAAGGAGACACTGCTCAGCTAATCACCTCTTGGGGCAGTTTGGCAGCCAGCTGCATCCCCGTGTGCCACCCTTGACTGAGGAGTGCCCCGGTGCAGCAGTGGGACAGGAAGGCAGGAACAAGATTTTGATGTGACCTGCACTGTGGGGGTAACTGTAGCCAAATGCTGCAGATTGGGGCCAACCCAGAGATGACAGACACCCGAGCTGCTGTAATGGAGTGAGGGAGAGATGAGGGCCTGTAGTAAGGAGTCACGGGAATGAGGAAAAAGCGTTGACTTTGATTTGGTGGGGTGAGAAAGCAGAGCCACAGATGACTTGAGAGTTTCTGATTTGGGTGACTTGATGGTAGCTTTGTGGAGAGAAGACCTCTTGCTCCCTCCTGAGTCTGCAGTTTTTTCTAAACTTCCTAGGGAGATGCTTTAATCACAAGTGAGTGTGACATTGCAGCTGTGGAACGTGCTATAGAGAAGAGACACATGCTATAAGAGATTTCACTTGGCCAGGAAGGTCAGGGAGTCAATTTTCTTCTGAGAAAGAGCTGAGAGCTACACAATGACTTGGAATTTATTGGTTGGAGACTTCTGGAAAGGGCAGTGGGCTGACCTCTCTAATGGAGAACCTTATAAGGCCCTCAGCTAATGTGTCAGCTGATCTCATGTATAGTAAGCATTTACTGTTCACCTGTTCTGTCTCTGTTTCCAGGGAAAAACAGCCAGAAACTGGAGAACCCAGGTGCCTGACCACATCCTACAGACAGAGTGTGCTGTTCTCAGGTTCAGTCCCACCTGGCATGAGGCTGTCCCCTAAGTCATAAGATCGTTGCAAAGGTGGGTGTCCTGGACCTCTCCATTTCCCTGAACTGGAAAGACTCCTAATAAAAGGTGCCACCTCTGGGTGGGAATCTGACCTAGAAACCCATGATCCTGGTCCTGAAACACCTCATGCTCAGCTCCTCCACCCAGCCATGATGAACAGTCCTTTGGAATACAACTGTCCTATCCCATCTACCTGCCTCAAATGGTCCCCTACTCTCTAGTAGCAAACTTCTCCAACAGAGAGGACTTTCTCCTTGGCTCCAATATCCCTTTCCTGAGGGTACATACCTGAATTCTGCTTGATTTATGATCTTTGATTCTTCCAAATCCTGGATCAGACAGGACTCTTACTGTCCACTTCTAGAACAAAGCATCTTTTCCAGGGAATCATCTTGTTCGGTGCACTATATACCTCAGAACTAGACACACAGGGGCATGTTCTCCAGAGATGTCTGGGTCTCCAAATATTTTATTTCACCTTCATCCTGAACACACACGTCCCTGGTGGGCTCCTTCTCTTCATTGAGGAGTTAAGACTGACAGATTTTCACAAAGCCTTTGTATGGGGCATTGTAGAGGCTATAACACGATCCCCCTCATTCCCAGTCCCCTGCCCCTATCTATCTTCTCTCCAAGGTATTCACAGAAGCAACGAGGGCTCCAGAGGCAAAGGCCTACATGACTGAAAGTCCAGCATCTCAGAACTAAAACAATGAGGACAGCCCCCAAATGAAATGTACCTTGTAAAATGGCAAGTTCCCCATCTATAAAAATTTCTAACAAGAGCTTGGATGACAATCTTATCAGGGTATGGTAGAGGGATCTATGCAACAGCTGGAAAATGGACAATCTTGGTTTTTCTTCCAGCAATAGATTGTGATTTTTAAAAGATTTGTAAAGAAGAGTGTGGGGTTGTTAGAGGCAGACTTGATCACCTTCCCAGTTTTGCTGTGGGCTGGCCTTGCCTGGGACAGCCTTGACCACTGGTCCCCACTGCCAGTAGTAGCTGAACCAGACACGTGAGAGCCACCCTGACAAGGGACCGGGCCTCTTGAGGAACAAGGTATTTATACTACACAGAGCCTTTACCTAAGAGTGTTAAGAGACAAACTAGATCTCATTTAAACCTCATTAAGTTGAAGAAACAGATTTGAAAGGAGAACTAGAGCCAGGATTGGATCTAGACCTGTCCAAAGCCAAAGTTCATTCACACTTGGTGATATGGCCTGAATGTGTATGTCTTCCCTTGCCCACACCACAATTCACATGTTGAAACCATAACTCTCAAAGATGATGGTATTAGGAGGTGGGATATTTGGGAGGAACTTAGGTCATGATGGGGAGCCCTCATGAATTGGATTAGAGCCCTTATAAAAGAAATGCCAGAAAGCTCCCCAACCTCTGCCATCATGATCACATGACCCAAAGAATTCGGCCTGCTATGAACCAGGAAGAGGACTCTCATCAGAACATGACCTGATCATGCTAGCTCATTGATCTTAGGCTTCAAACCTCCACAACTATGAGAAATAAATATTTGTTGCTTATAAGCCCCAAAGTCTGTGGTATTTTGTTATAGCAGCCCAAGCAGACTACAAAAATTTGGCTACACTGAACTATCTCCAGACACTCCTCAGAGTTTTGCAAAACCTCCCTCAGGGCATTGTCTTTCGCCTGAACACCCACACTCTGCATGAACTATACTCTGCAGTGTCACTTCCTGGGCTCTGCCATTTCCTAAGACTATGTCACTCAGAATCCGTCAACTCAGACCTTTTCTTTTGATGGCAGCATACTGCTCCTATCCTCTCCTGACAAGTCTGATCCTTAGTACAGATGCTTCCCACCCCTGCCAACAGACATGCCTATGTCTGATGCCCGTGTTCTCACAACCCCACCCAGGGGGACCCAGGGGAGCCCTAATTTGTAGCCTACATCTTTGGATGTATTTCCCTCCTTAAAGCTGTTTCTGTTGGGGATGCCCTCCCTCTTCCACCCTGGCCTCTCCCATCTTCCAGAGCAAGCCCTTCCCTAGACCTCTACAACTATTATTGCTTGCAGGTACTCCAGAAATTCTAATGTACAGCACTACTCTCACAAGACTCTAGGGCCTCTGACAAACTTTTCATTGAGTTTTCAAGTTAATATATTTATAAAAAGTAAGGAGCACATTATTCACAATAGCCAAAACATGGAAACAACCACAATGACCATTGACAAATAAATGGTTAACAAAATATGATCTATACAATGGTTATTTTGCAGTCCTAAAGAAAGGAAGGAAATTCTGACACATGGTACAACATGCATGAGCCTTGAGGACATTATGCTAAGCAAAACAAGCTAGTCACAAAAAGACTGTATGATTCCACTTATATGAGATGCCTAGAGTATGCAACTTCATAGAGACAGAAAGTAGCATGGTGGTTACCAAGGCTTGGTGGGGAGGGAGAGATAAGGACTTATTATTTAATGAGGACAGACTTTAGGGAGATACAAAAGTTCTGGCCATGCCATGACCAGGTGGCTCAGTTGGCTGGAGCATCATCCCATAGACCAAAAGTGTGCAGATTTGATCCCTGGTCAGGGCCCATATCTTGTGGGTTAGAGCCCTGGAAGGGGCACGTACAGGAGGCAGCCAATAGATGTTTCTCTCTCACGTATGATGGGTTTTTTTTCCTCTCTCCCTTCCTCTCTCTCTCAAATCAAACATACCCCAGAAGAGTATTAAAATAAAAAGAATTCTGGCCCCAGCTGAGTAACTCAGTTGGTTAGAGTGTCATCCCAATACACCAAGGTTGTGGGTTTGATTTCTGGTCAGGGCACATACAAGAAGGAACCAATGAATGGATAAATAAGTGGAACAAATCTCT
This sequence comes from Mormoops blainvillei, assembly GCA_004026545.1. Classification (NCBI taxonomy): domain Eukaryota; kingdom Metazoa; phylum Chordata; class Mammalia; order Chiroptera; family Mormoopidae; genus Mormoops; species Mormoops blainvillei. Next base: position 48,031 of record PVJD01009236.1, on the reverse strand, counting down.
CTGTCTCCTCCCCTCTTTCTCCCTCTGTTCCCTCCCTCCCTCCCTCACCCCTTCCTCTCTCTCTAAAATCAATAAATAAAAATTTAAAAAAGAATCTTCTTTTTAAAAAAGTTCTAGAGATGGATGATGGTAATGGCTGCACAACATTGTGAATGGACTTTTTAAGGTATATTTTATTGATTGTTATTACAGCTCTTCCATTGTTTTCTTCCCTTTATTCCCCTCTGCCCTGCACCCCCTTCCCACCAGAATTCACCGCCTTTAATTCAGGTCCAGGAGTGATACATATAAGTCCTTTGGTTTCTCCATTTCCCATACTATTCTCAATCTCCCCCTGTCTATTTTGTACCTACCATTTGTTTCTTATTTCCTGTACCTTTTCCTCCATTCTACCCCTCCCCCTCCCTGCTGATAACCCTCCATGTGATCTCCATTTCTGTGATTCTGTTCCTGTTCTGGTTGTTTGCTTAGTTTGTTTCTTTTTGTTTTTTAGGTTCAGTTGTTGATAGTTGTTTGTTGTCATTTTACTGTTCATAGTTTTGATCTTCTTTTTCTTAGATAAGTCCCTTTAACATTTCATATAAGAAGGGCTTGGCGATGATGAACTCCTTCAACTTTACCTTATCTGGGAAGCACTCTATCTGCCCTTCCATTCTAAATGAGAGCTTTGCCAGATAGCGTATCCTTGGATGTAGGTCCTTGCCTTTCATGACCTTGAATACTTCTTGCCAGCCCCTTCTGGCCTGTATGGTTTCTTTGGAGAAAACAGCTGGTAGTCTGATGGGAGCTCCTTTACAGTTAACTGTCTCCTTTTCTCTTGCTGCTTTGAAGATTCTCTCCTTGTCTTTAATCTTGGGTAACGTAATTATGATGTGCCTTGGTGTGTGCTTCCTTGGGTCCTACTTCTTTGGGACTCTCTGAGCTTCCTGGACTTCCTGGAAGTCTATTTCCTCTATGACACTGGGGAAGTTCTCCTTCATTATTTTTTCAAATAAGTTTTCAATTTCTTGCTCTTCCTCTTCTCCTTCAGACACCCCTATATGTCAGATGTTGGAATGTTTAAAGTTGTCCCAGAGGCTCCTAAGCCTCTCCTCACTTTTTTCAATTCTTGTTTCTTCATTCTATTCTGGTTGAATGTTTATTTCTTCCTTCTGCTCCAAATTGTTGACTCGAGTCCCAGTTTCCTTCCCTTCACTGTTGGTTCCCTGTATATATATATATTTTTTCACTTTGCATAACCTTCACTGTTTCCTCTATTTTGTGAGCATACTCAACCATTTCTGTGAGCATCCTGATTCCAGCATTTTGAACTCTGCATCTGATAGGTTGGCTATCTCTTCATTGCTTAGTTGTATTTTTTTCTGGAGTTCTGATCTGTTCTTTCATTTGGACCATATTTCTTTGTCTTGCTGTACCCGTTATGTTCTAAGGGGTGGAGCCTTAGGTATTCACCAAGACAGGGCAGCCCTCTCTGTGTTGTGGCTCTGTATGTGGGGGAGAGGCCGGAGAGGGAACTATGCCACTTGGTCACCTCTTGCCCCGCTTCAGTCATTTCCCTTGCCACCCACAAGCTAATTGGGTCCTTCTGGTGCTGATACCCGGGTAGGTGGATTTGTGTATGTTCTGGGACCCTGTGGGTCTCTCCAACGAACACTCCTGTGAGGCTGGGAGTTTCTCCCGCCACTGCAATCCCCACCAGTTTTTACAGCCAGAGGTTTTGAGGCCTTCTTTTCCCACACTGGAATCCTGGTTGTGTGGTGTGTCTCACCCCTCAGTTCCTCCTGGTTGATCCACAGGCAAATGTGGGACTGCCATCTGCTGCCTTGCCACACATCCTCTCCACCCCAGCTGCCCATTTCTTCCTCCTACCAGTCTGAATGAACGTTTCTTCTTTAACTCCTTGGTTGTCAGACTTCCATACTGTTCAATTTTCTGGTAGTTTTGGTGGTTTTTTGTTTTTAAATTTGTTGTTGCCCTTCTTTTGGTTGTGTGAGGAGGCAAAGTATATCTATCTACACCTCCATCTTGGCTGGAAGTCTGACATTGTATATGTACTAAAGTCACTGAATTATACATTTATAATGGCAAAATGGTAAAGTTATGTTATGTGTATTTTACCACAATAAAAAAGAAATTTAAAAAGCCAATGTTAAAAAAAAAAGTAGCAGTATAAGGACCATGGTAAAAGGGGGATTCATTCGATTCAGGGCACCTCTCTCTAGGATGCCAGTTTTATTCATAAACAGCCCTTTGGAGAAATTCTCCCTTTCCAGGCCATTTTCTGCTGTGACCACAGTATAAGGAAGCACCAAAGCTCTTGAATCCATATGGCCTCTGTTTATTCCAGGCACAAATATTTGGATCTGAAGAGCTGACAGATTTCAAGCACCTTAGTTTTACATGATGCATAATTCATCCTCCTTTCATATGACATTTCCCAAAAAAAGCATGACAACATCTTTTCACATACACATGTTCATTTCACCAGCCAGGTAAGTGGAGGAAAAAAGCTTGGCAAATTGAAGTGACACATCCAGATCATGGGTCTGGAGAATGACAGAGTTGGGAACAAAGCCACCCCTTGGTCTTAGCCTGGTACAAAGTCCATTCCTCTGGTTCTTCTTTGAAGGTGTTGGAGATCTGACTAAGCCCAAGTCATCCCTGAGGCCAAGATAGGAGCTTGGGGTGCCTCTAGCTGACTCTGCCCTTATCTGGTCCCAGATGAGTTTCTAGACCCAAGAATAACATTTGGAGAGGTCTGCCTCACACTTCTGTTCCACTGTCTATTTAGGAATTAGGACTATATAGGTCACTTTTGTATCTTGGCAGGTGGAAGCTGCTTTAAAGAGATGTATTACAATTGTGCAAAAAACGTGTATTACAGCAGAATGGGAGAAAATATTTGCAAGTCATATGTCTGAGATGGACTTGATTCCAGAATATATAAAGGACTCCTACAACTGAACAATAAAGAGAAATTAAAAGGGCAGAGGTTTTGAATATCCACTTCTCCAAAGAAGATACACAAATGACTAATAAGCATGTGAGATGTTCAACATCATTAGCCATCAGGGAAATGTAAATCAAAATCATAATGAGATACCATTTCACATCCACTATCATGGCTCTAATAAAAAAAATAAAACAACAGATAAGTGTTGACAAGAATGTGGAGAGATTAGAACACTCACACGCTGCTGGTGGGATGAAAATGAAGCAGACCCTATGGAAAATAGTCTGTCAGTTCCTCAAATGGTTAAACACTGAGTTACCATGTGATTCTCCTAGGTATATTCCCAAGAAAAATGAAAACACATGTTCACAGAAAACCTGTACACAAATGTTTATAGCAGCGTTATTCCCTTTTTTGTTGTTTTGTTTTACTCACTCCTTTTATAGCAGCATAATGGCCAAAAAGTGGAAACAACCCCAATATACATCAACTGATGAATGGATAAACAAAACATGATCTATCTATACAATATTATTCACCCATAAAAAGCATACAGTAATGACAATTTCTACAACATAGATGGATCTCAAATATATTGTGCTGAATAAAAGAGGAGGGTGCTCAAGGGGCACAGGTTTGGGGAGTGACAGCTAATGATGATGGGGTTTCTTTTTAGGCTATTGAAAATATTCCAAAATTAGATTGTGGTGATGGTTGCACAACTCAGTGAATATATATAAATGTTAAACTGTATTGAATTTTATGGTATGTGAAATACACCTCAATAAAGCTATAAGAAATAGCATTTTTGTTTTAGAAATGTGGGGGAAATTTCAGCACTATTGGATGGTATTAGGGAGTTATTGTTAATTTTGTTGGGAGTGACAATGGTATCCTGGGATGAGTTTTACAAGTCCTATCGGCTGTCAATGGAAAATGCTTTTCAGAGAAATCTGCAAGGTCCAGACCCTCCTCCCTCACCTATGCATGAATGCTCTCCCATTCCCTGCCTCCCTGAAGGTAACCAGATGACCAAATTACCTGAGTAGGAGTCATTCCACCCCGACATGGGTAAGTATAGGGCAAACCCAGAAAAGACAGTGAAACTATCAGGCTGCTCCATGGGAGAGGGCTGCACACAAGAGGAGAAAGATTTTCTTACGTGGGGTAGCTGACTGCAAGCCAGCAGGTCAGTGTTTTGTGCTGAGACGCTCTACTGGAACCATACATGGGTGAGGGAGATGAGGGAACCTAGAGCTGAAGAACTGAGTAGAGACTACAAATGTGGCTGGACAGCCAGGAGACTTCTTTCAGGTCTTCAGACCCTCATGGGCACTCATCACCTTATCTGCCAAAGAAAACCTGGGCTGGGGCAGGTGGGGCAGCATCACATTTCGGGAATGAGTGATAGTCAAGAGTGATGATTTTGTCACCTTTATTCAAAGTCCACAGTTGAACAGGTACCTAAAGACATTAAGATTCAACAATTATTGATTTTGTAATCTGAAGAGAGGAAACACATACACACAAGTTCTTCAAAATACACCAAAGAAACGAAGCTCTTATTTAAGGAAGAGTTCCTGTCCCAACTCTTATAAATAAGAAAAGTGGACATTTATGTTCTTTCATGTTTAGAAGAAATCTTTGATTAACCAAGTTGATTCAATAGATGGGTGTGGTCAGCTAAATTATGGCCCCCTCATAGGTATACACATCCTAATCACTGGAACCCATGTGTTTATTATCTTATATGCAAAAGGAATTTTGCAGGTGTGATTAAGTTAATGAGTTTGAGATGGGTAGATTATCTTAAGTTATCTAAGTGAGCCCAATATAATCATCAGGTTCATTACAAGAGGGAGGCTAGAGGTTCAGAGTCAGAGAAAGCCATGTGATGACAGAGATTGGAGGAATACATTTTGAAGATGGAGGAAGGGACCACAAGCCAAGGAATATAAGTAGACACTAGGAGCTTAAAAATGCAGGGAAACAGATTCACCAGAGAGCCTCCAGAAAAGGGACCAGGCCTGCTTACACCTTGATTTCAGTTCAACAAAACTAATTTTGGACTTCTGACCTCCAAAACTGAAGAGATGTTTGTGTTGTTTTAAGCCACTAAGTTTGTGGTCATCTGTTACGGCACCCATAGGAAATTAATACAAACATAAATAGGATTAGGGAAGTTACTAAGAAACAAAGTGAAATTGGTGTGGAAAAAGGAGGTAGGGCAAGGCAGGAACAGAATGAGGAACCAAGAGGCCCTGACCAGTGAGAAGCAGCAACTGGTGTGATATAAGTTTCAGGTCTAATAATGAAGATAAACTCTTCTAATATCAAATGTAGTTTTTGGGAAGGGGGTCATGGATTAGAGTCTAAAGGATCACCAAAAAGCATGAGGAAGGCCACCGAGCTTCCATTAAGTCTACCTCTGTCCCAAAGACAATAGGCTTCACCTACTGCATTCCACAGATTGTAACCAGGATCTTTGATTCAGACAGAAATGGGCTCTGAGGGTAAAGCAGGGGCCATTGGCTCTTCAATTACTGACACATATTTCTCTATTTCTCTTGGCTGCACGTGTGCTGGGTCCAACAGCTAATATTCTGGAAAACAAGAACATTGTCCTTAATGACCTTTTATTATGTAGAGTACAGTTCCCGAACCTTAGCACTATTGACAATTTGGGTCAGGTAATTCTGTTGTGGGGCCCATCCTGTACAGTATAGAATGTTTAGCCATACTCCTGGTCTCTACCCACTACAGGTTAGGAGCTATCCTTACTTTCCCCCAAGTCATAACCAATGTTTCCCAACATTGCCTAATGTCCTCTGGGGGGCAAAATGTGCTCCAAGTTTGAGCACCACTGGTGTGCAAAGTGGAACAGGGAGTGACATGCTGTTAAGTCTAAGCATGCCTAGAACTTGTCAGAGAAGACTCTGCAGAGCAGCTAACTTGTGAGATGGGTGAGAGAGAGGAGGGAATGGGGAGTGGCAGGTCCTAAGGGCAGAGACTTGGATGGAGCGGACACAGGCTGTGCACTTGACCCTGTGCTGTAAGGAGGAACTCCATATTCTTGGGAGGGGGTTGAGTAATGACAGAACAAGCCACAGACCTGAAGTATCTAGCAGTGTCTTTAAGATTTGATGCTTTAGGAAGAATGCTACCTACCCGTTTTCTGCTTGAGGTAGTGTGCACCCATCTACCAAAAGTTTTCTCTAAACTCTGAAACCAGCTGGCTTGCCCAGGGTGACTAAAAATTGTATACTGACTGGGTTTTAATTTCCAATTTGACAATTAAGAGATGGGATTTGGTGATCTCTCAGGCCTAGTTATGGGACTTTAAAATTTTATATATTTTGTCATTTTTAGAAACTTCATTTTGGTTTAAGTTACATGTCGCACAGTTAACCCATTTCAATGATTTTTAGTAAATGCACTGAAATAATCAAGTTTTAGAACATTTCATCACCTCAATCATTTTGTTATTCTTAAAGCTACTGGCCTAAGTAAGAAAGGATAACAGTGAGGATTCCCTTTGACTCTCCTTAGCAGTCTACATCCACTACTTATTTCTTGTAGCTTTTCCCTATTGCTTGGGCGCAGTTGCAGCAGCTGGGCAGATCTTCTTTTCCTAAAACAAGGGTGCTTTGATATAAAAAGTTGCCTCAATATGTGTGTGTGTTTATTTATTTTGGTAAAAGCACTGTATAGTTATCTGGAAACCCTCTCTTCACGCAAACATGTTCATACTCTCCCTTCATGCATTCTTTGTTATGAATAGCTAGGAATTACAGAAAGAATACTAGGGGATTTATATTCCAATGAACTTTTGCTTTGAAATTCTTGTGGATCACCCATCTTTATTAGGAAGTGTATGCATGATAAAGATTGTCTGGTATAACAGTAAATGTATAACTATATATAGGATATATCTTTGAGGATAAATAAAGCAGTATGGGAAAGATTTAACATGGGGTGGGGGCACCTGCAGGATCTTCCTGATTCTCCCTCAGTAGTTACACCCTGCTCTCCAGCAGAAACCCCAGTTCCCTTTCAACCAGTAATCAGACGTGCCATTTCTTCACCCTCAATGGTGCATGGTCATGTCCACAGCAGCTTCTTCTGGGACTCCTCACCAGTGAAATGTACACCATCTTTCCTCAGGGACCTCTTGGTTTCCTTGTAAGTCATACAGACAGTATTTGTGATTTACCGTATATGCAAGTAAGGTGAAGGAGAAACACAAATACCTTCCTTTTGAACAGAAAGACCAAAGCTCTGCTTTCAATCCCCATGATGAAGTCTGTGATGCTGGTGAAGGTTTGAGCTCTGGCGAAAGCTTTTCCCACACTGGCCGCACTGGTATGGCTTCTCTCCAGTGTGGATCCGCTGATGCAGTTTCAGAGTTGATTGCCGTCCGAAGCAGTTTCCACACTCTCCACATGTGTAGGGTCTTTCCCCTGTATGGACTCGCTTGTGTCTTTTCAGCTCCGAATTCCATGTGAAGCTTTTCCCACAGTCATCGCATTTGTAAGGTTTCTTCACTGAATGGGTCGGCTGGTGACTAAGACGCTGTAAACGATTGCTCAGGCTTCTTTTACTTCCTTTGCTTTTCTTCAGCTCTCTCAGTGGATGGCTTTTTAGGCTGTTGATGTATTCCAGTTCCCTGCAATGTCTCTGGAAGTTAGTGAATGGCTTTTGAGCATTTGGGGGACTGACTTGCCTTCGTGACAACCGGGATTCACTCATATTTGCCCCTCTTGGTTCAGGACTCTGCAGACCATTCCCTTTGGATCTGCTGGGTGACACTGCACATGGCTTTGCTCCTTTAGCTCCCTCCTGTTGTGGATTCTCCTTGTTCTCACTTTTCATTCTGGGGGTCTCTATAATTAGAAAGAAATATGTTCCATTTTCTGGGCTTCAAAGAAAGAACTTCAGCAAAAAGAGTTATGAAATATACCGTATGGTTTCTCAAAGTGTGTTCCTGTACTGGCAACTTGCATTAGACTCATCTGGGGTACTTGCCAAACGAGTAGGCTGCTGAGTCAGAATCTCTAAGGGGATGGGGTGAGGCCTGGAAATGTGCACAGTTAACAGTCTCCTGGTGTGATTCTGATTTATATTAAAGCTAGGAACCAAGTTCTCCAACCCTTCCCCTGCTTCCTAAATTTAGGAAAGGTTGAGGAAAGGAGAAATACAGAAAAGAAAACCCATAAGGCCTGAGTATCAACTAAGGAGTGAAAATAAGAGAGTTGGAATTTCAACATTGCAAATATATTCTCTATTCATGGACACTGAATGACCACCACCATCTCTACAAATAATGGTAAATCCAGTGAATGTGGAATTTTCTTTCCTTATAAAATTGACAGCATTTCTGTTTAGAAACTGGAATATGGGTTAGATATACATTCTATTTACAGAAACTACCCAATTTCTGACCACCAGGACTGAGAATCAGGAGGGAAATGAACTGGAATGGGCTGTTGGCAAGTCAGAGGATCTAGAGCTGTGCTATCCCATAGAATTCCTGATGTGGGCAGTGTGTGTGTGTGCATGCGCACATGTGTACATGCACTATTCAATATGGCAGCCACTAGATGCATGTGGCTATTGGATACTTGAAATGTGACTGGTGTGACTGAGAAACTGGATTTTAAACTTTTAAATAATTTAAATAAGCAGCCCAGAGAATTATGGTCAACTGTTTTTAACAAGTTTGTCAAGACAATTCAATGGGGAAAGAACAGTCTTTTCAATAAATGGTGCTGGGACAACTGGATTTCCAGATGCAGAAAAAGAAAAAAAAAGGAGTTGGACCCCTACTTCCTAACATATATAAAAATTAACTCAAAATGGAGCAAAGGTCTAAATGTATGAACTAAACCAATCTCTCTTTAAACAAAACATAGGGGTAAATCTTTGTGACTTTGAATTAGGCCATGGTAATTTAGATATGTCAGCAAAAACACAAATAAACAAAAAATAGATAAATTGGACTTCATTAAAATTAAAAACATTTGTGCTTGAATGAATACTATCAAGAAAGTAAAAATACAACCCACAGAATAGGAGAAAATACTTGCAAACTCTGTATAAGGGTCTAGTATCCAGAATATGTAAAGAACTCTTTCAATAAAAAGACTAACCCAATTTAAAAATGAACAACGAATCTGAACAGACATTTCTCCAAAGAATATATACAACTGGCCAAAAAACACATGAAAGGATGCTTAACATCATTAGTTATAAGGAAAATAACTTAAAACCTCCATGTTATACCACTTCACACCTAAAGGATGACTATAATCAAAAAGACCAACAATAACAAGTATTATCAAGGATGTAAGGAAAGTAGAATCCCCATAGATTGTTAGTGGGAATGTAAAATCGCACAGCTCCTTTGGAAAACAGCCTGACATTTCCTCAAAAGGTTAATCATTGTTACTGTATCACTCAGCAATTTTACTCCATACCCAAGAGAAATGAAAACATGTTCACAGAACAACTTGAAAACAAATACTCAAGTGGCGTTATTCATAATAGCTTAAAATGAAAACAACACAAACATCCATCAGTTGAAAAACAAAATGTCCATTAATATAGTATCATTTAGCCATAAAAAAGAATAAGGCAATGACAAATGCTATAAAACGGATGAACCTTGAAAACATTATGTTAAGTGAAAGAAACCAGTCTCAGAAGAGCACATATTGTATGATTCTGGACAATGAAATGTCCAGAACAGGCAAATCCAGAGACAGAGAGTAGACAGTGGTTTCCAGGAACTAGAGAGGGAGGGATGGAGAGTGACTGCTAATGAGTATAGATTTCTTTCTGAGGTTATAAAAATATTCAGAAATTAGTGATGGTGTACAACTGTGTAACTATACTAAAACCCACTGTATTTATACTAAAATTCACACTTTAAAAGGGTGAGTTTTATAGTGTGTGAATTATATCTCAATAAATAAAATTTAAATAGTTACACGTGGCTACCGGCAACTGTATTGGCCAGTGCAGCTCTGAAAGAAGGCACTGTTGGATCTTAGGGATGAGAAGCATGAGAATGTAGTCTCTCAGGAATCAAATGAAAGGAGACAGAGACTGCACACACACCCTGTTGCCTCTGCTGAGGCAGAAGGGAGTGTGTGTGGTTCACTTTATTTGTGGCCATAAAGGTTATAGATATGGGGCAGTTCTCCATTCTTGAGTTCTGAGAATAATCAAACCAAAGTGTCTCATTGAATGCAGCAAATATGAAGGGATCAAGGCTCTAGCCTCCTTGTAACTAACTTTCTTCTCTAACCTGCTGACTGTATCCTGTATTTGCATCACCAAGACGGGCGAAAGTGTCATTGTTATTCAAATGTAGTGATCACAGGGCTGTGTGGAACAGGGTTGACAGTTATTCTGGCATTGTACCAGAGATAGGTAGGGAAGTGGATACAAAAGTTTAAAGCACAGAAAATGTTACAGGAGAAAGAGGCAGAAAATAATACGGAGTGGGCTTTTTCTCTAATGAAAAGAACATTCTTTAGGTGCTTTCTAAATATGGGACCATTTTAAGTGATGAAACTCATGCTACAGCTTGCATGGAAGTTTATCAGTGGTCATATTTGGATCTGTCTACTATAGAAGCTCTGAACGGGATAGAAAAGTAGGCAGTAGAATAGTCCTGTTGTACACTGCACTGTCAAATAGTCATTACCAGAAAATAAAAACATACTTCTTATGTAGTATCATTATATCATTACCATCCTTGTTCGTGAAATTTGTTTAGGAATAAAGATTACATACAACATTAAAAACAACCCAACACCTGGTGTATGGCTTTTCAGAACCATGAATGCTTTGATGGAGATAAAGGACTGATGAGAGGAAGAGGGGAGGCACAGAGTATTTACCTGTCCCAGCCAATTTGGTGGGTGGTTCCAGAAGGAATGGGGATTTTCCCCAATGATGGGGGCTAAGCTCGTCCTGAGGTCCTGCCTGGGAAGGCTCTTCCAGATAACTCTCCCTAGGATATCTCCTAGGAGTTTGCAATTGAAAGTCTGGCAGTTCCTGTTCTCCAAGCTGAGATCCAGTTTTCTCCAAGAGCACCTTCTGCCCCTGCATGCAAACGGCCACCTAGGAACAAGCCCCATGCATTAGAGTGCAGCCGGAGAACTGACTGAAGGGAGCTTGACCTCTCACTGCTCTGTTATTACCTCTTTACCCTGGGAATTCCTGATAACGGTGTGGAGGTCAACTTTGATAGATACTGCTGAAACTCTTAAAGGAGGCACAGGGAAGGACGTGAAGAATAATACAAATGAGGCTGCTTCAAATCAGCCAATACTCGAATAGATACTCCTAAAGCTTGGGCCTTGCCCAAGGCCTGGAGTCAAAGTCATCGGGGAGCAGGCACAGACATTAGGGTTAGCCATGACATTGGCTCAGCAGATTCCCACCTTATGCCCACCTGCCTTCCTACTTCTTCTGAAAACAGGCTCTGCAGAACTGGAACGCAGTGTAGTGGGGACCATTAAAAGCCATTTTTATCTAATAAATTGTTCTTCCCAAGGCTCTCCTGGTAAGGATACTGAAGTAGAAGCAGGGGTCTAAGAGGACTGCCCAACTCGTGTTCCCTGCTTCCATTCCCAAAATGCACATAGTTGTTTGCTTCCTGCTGAGGGCTGGACTGTGGTCTGACTTGGGAAGTAGGGGTTGGAAGGAGTATTAGCCAAATGAGCTGTGACTTACTGATCCAAAGGCAATATGCAAGATGCTTCACTGGAATAAGATCCAATGAAGTTCCCCCCAAACTGAATTCCTATCCAACAGGATGATACTATCCGCTAAGAATCCCAATTGTAGGAAAACTTCAAGCGAATGGATGGGGGGAGATCTGTCAGCAAAGAATCAGTAACCTCACTCTATCTTCTACTTCCTCACGAGAGTGCCAGTGGCTGGGTTTTCTAAAAACCTGGTACATCTGGGGACAGGGGGGTTGTACCCAAAAATAGAGGCCAAAAGACATGTTTGACGCTATTGGCTCATTTCTGGGCTCTAACTAGGGAGGGGTCCAGAGGCCAAACAGTATCCAGATGAAAAAGAAATTCTGGGGACCATTAGAGAAGACCCTCCTTACCCACTGCTTTGGTCTCTTGGCTGCTCTGTGAAAATCTTCCACCAGAGTCACCATCTCCTTGCTGTTCATTGGACATCGATGCCTGACCCGAGCCTGGATCTCTGGGGGCAGGATGTTCAGAAACTGCTCCAGCACCAGTAGCTCCAAAATCTGTTCCTTGGTGTGCACCTCGGGCTGCAGCCACTGCCAGCAGAGCTGTCGGAGACGAGAGAGTGCCTCTTGGGGGCCAGACACCTCTTGATAACAAAACCGTCTAAAGCTCTGGCGGCAGACCTCAGGATCTGGGCAGTCTTTTGGCAGAGATGGCCCCCGCTTCTCTTCTAGCTTTGTTATGATGTGTCTCTCTTGCTTTGAGGAAGCCTGAATGTGGGACTGAGAGCTCAAAGTTATCTCCATCTTAGCCGCCATGTTGGGGCTCAGGAGACAGCCTCTCTCTCTTTGTAAACAGCTCTCAAGCCTAAGGGATCATGGCCCTGGAGAAATCTTTCCAAATTCTGGAAAGATGCTAGAGACGAAGTTCCTCTGTGGATGAGAAGATGCAGACCGGGCCTAATTAAGTTCCCCCCAAATAAAATTCCTACCCAACAGGAAAGGGCCTTCTCATTCCTTGGCCTTGACTCCAAACTCCTGAAGACGACACAGTCCCCGGGAGTGGAAAGAATCTATCTTTCCGTCAGTTTCTAGAACTGTCTTGTGAAGGAGAAAAGTCATAACGTCCTAAAAGGAAACTGGGGAAAATATTGCTTTTATTTCGGCGATAAGCACATGAAGTCTCGGGGGGTAGTGGGAGGGGGAAGCGCAATACGACCTAAGGGACTGACAGGAATCCCTACGAAAAGTTCAAGTTGTCAGCCAGGTAGCCTGCACCAACTGTTCGGCATTCCGGTGAGACAGACCTCCGGCATCTCGCCGCGAGCTACAAGATGATTCCAGGCAGGCCGCGGCGCACGCCGGGCATGGGAGTTAGCGAAAGCCTTCTGTCCGCGAGCAGGGTAGTTGGAGGCACGGTGGCGGCTCGTTCCAGAGGATCCCAAGGCCCAGCCGCTCCAGCATCGGAAAGCGCCAGGCTCGGGCCCCGGGCTTGGCGAAGATCCCGCACTCCGGCACGCGGCTCAACTTCCTGGCCGAGCGCAAGCCCAGGCTGGCCCCTGCAAAGGTACTGTCGCCGAGAGCCCAGCACCCCGCGCCCACCTGCAGCGGACTCACCTCTCAGGCAACCAGGAAACCAGAACCCAGGAGCCAGGGCTAGGGGCGGGGCAGAAGCCTCTCGTCGCCGACACTCCCACTGGCTGCGGAAGAATTACGCCACGAGAGAGCCCGCCTTCCCCCTAGAGGGATGGGCTCTCCGAGGGCTCTTTCTCTTGTCTATTGGCTGCTGTATCTGTCGATGTTGGTGAGGAATGACGCCCGGCCGTCGTAGTGCACTCCGGGAGTTGTAGTCCAGCGGCTCGGCCTGCGAACTTTAGCAAAGAGCACAGCAGCGCTGCGGCTAGCCCGCTGAGTTACCGCCCCGAGGCTGAACAAGTTTGGAGAGTCGTGAGTGCGTGCGTCTGATGAGTGCCCGGCTTGCTCGAGGCCGGGGACTCGCAGCTGGGCCCCACGCCGGCCTGGGTGCCCTTTACCGCCTGAGTCTGTTCAGGGCAGTCGTGCCAGGCCCGGGCGCCTGTCGCATGCTCCGCGGTCACCTCTCTTAGCTCCAGTGCCCTCAGCCCATCAGAGCAGACAAGTCCGGGTACCGATCTCTGTGCCGGAATCTAGATTCCTTCTGGCCTTTGACGCTGATCGTCTCATCCCGGTCTCGCGGCAGCCGGAGCCTGCGATGTTTTCCTACGCCACTTCAGCCACAGTACCGAACCTTAACATCTACTGCACTAGGAGTACTCGCTGAGTGCATCCTTGACACGTGAAAGTGAATCAGTCAGGTCCCCATTCTCATCCTGCTTTCCGCTGAGTGGATCATCAACGCCACAGGAAAACACGTTTTTGAGAGACTAGAATTTTATAATTAAGTATGAATGGAATGGGATGTCAGGGGTCAAGAGGAGTGCTGGCTCCGCCTTCTGCCTGAAACTAGCATTTATTGCCCTGACTGGTGTGGCTCAGTGGATTGGGCATTGTCCCACAAACCAAAAGTCACCAGTTCTATTCCCAGTCAGGGCACATGCCTGGGTTGCGGGACAGGTCTCCAGCAGGAGGCAACCGGTTGATGTTTCTGTCTCACATACATGTTTCCCTCTCTTTCTCCCTTCCCCTCTCTATAAATAAATAAATAAATAAATAAATAAATAAATAAATAAATAAATAAAAATCTTTTTTTAAAAAAAGAAACTGGCATTTATTATTCTTTCAGATAAAATGTGAGGTGTACGAAAATGTGTAAGGTAAGGAGGCGCGGTACAGGTTCTAGTCCTGGCCTTGCTGCTGAGGGCCTATGGTATGTGATGCTCCTTTTTGATGTGATGCTCCTTTTTTGTTAAAAAGAACTGGGAACAACATCTTTGCTTCCTTTATCTCTGCTGCCACATTGAAATGTAGAGATAATATAAATGAAGGCAGTTCAAGTTCTTTGGAAGAAAGCCAACCTGAATCCACTTTTTTTTTAAGTTTGTTTTTTGTTTTGTTTTGTTTCTTAAATTTTTACTCCTGTAAACAGGCTCACCCCTTTGGTGGAAGAGAAGTGGAATGGTGAGTGGGACATAATTGAAGATAGTTCCAGTCTTACATCTTCCCAAGTTAGCAATTCACAGAAAATTCAGAACTTCTCCCACCCTGCCTGTATGTCAAATCTCAGAGAAGGGTTTTGACAGGCCCAGCCTTTTTCAGGTGCCCACTCCTGGAGAAGGGAGAAGGGTACTGAAATGATAAATAGCCCCACCACAGCCAAAGGAATAGAGAGGGGCTCTTTCAAAATGAAAGGTGCTGCTGCTATCAGAAGTGGGGAAGGAATGCTGGGGAGGGGGGCAACATACAGCAAACAATGATAGTCATTTATCATCCAGATTGTGATAGTGGTAGTAGAGAGGAGGGTGTCACAGTAATAAACAGGTTAATTGAGAGGCACTCACATGCTATGCTCTTCTTAAGAGAAGGTGGTAATCGGGAAGGTGGGTCCAGGCTTCCTGAGGGTGGGAAAGGGCAAGGACAAGACCCAGACGTGGGGACCATGAGAAGGAACAGCTGGGCTATATTGTGAGCAGTTTGAGGAATTCCTTAGCAGAGAGAAATCTGGCTGGGAGGAAACTAAGTCTTTTGATATTTCTAGTGCTTTGGGTCCTTGGCTTGGATTGTTGGAGGGAGTAAAGGAAAAGGATAGAAATAAATCACAAGAGGCAGAGGGAAGGAATATGGAATAGTGTTATACTGTATTTTTTCCATTCTCCCTTCAAAGTTGAGCTCTTTTCAACTGTGATTCTGCACATCAGTGTCAATCTCATGTCTCTGATTCCTTTCATTGGTATCCGCGAGAACTGCTTCCCAATGGTATGAAAAGAGATGGAATTTAATCCTCAGGGCAGAAGTGGCAACCAGTGAGCCAGTTCATGAAGTGAATGATGACTGCAACAGAGTCCCCAAGCACACCCGTCACCAAGCAAGGACTCCACCAGGGGACAGAAATCAGCTCTTCATAGCAACATCCTTGACTACGAAACTTCTTCCTGCTAGTGTTTCAGGCAGTTCTGCTGTCAGGGGGTAACTGGCCCGCATGGAGCTTTTAGCACACTCTTGGAACTCGGTCGTCAGTGGCTGAGGCCTAGACACACTCAAAAGAGCAAATCCTGGAGCTGCTGGTTTTGGAGCAGTTTCTCACCATCTTGCCAGAGAAAATCCAGACCTGAGTACAGAAGCGGTGTCCAGAAAATGGTAAGGAAGTTGCCCTGGCTGATGTGGCTCAGTGGATTGAGTGCCAGCCTGTGAACCGAAAGGTCACCGGTTTGATTCCCAGTCGGGGCACAATGCCTGGGTTGCAGGCCAGGCCCCTGGTTGGGGTCGATCTCTTGCACGTTGCTGTTTCTCTCCCTCTCTTTCTCTCTCCCTTCTTCTCTCTCTGAAAGTAAATAAATAAAAGCTAAAAAGAAAATGGCGAGGAAGCTATGGTCTCTGGTTGAGTGTGTACAGAGAGCACCTGGGCAACAATTGAGAAAAGGAAGTCAGAAACTTCTGGTTTTGATTGTAAGACGTTGGGATGAGGAGCACAGGAACCTAGTTACTGGTCATACTAGCCCTGTGTCATTCACCAAAATACTAGCTAGCTTGAGTTGGTCCTATGCCCTTAGCCTATGGGAAGAATTTCACATTTGCTGAAATAACTTGGACATTCGTATATTCAGTGAATGTTTAGAGCCTCTAATTAAAGTGGTAAAAATACTTAGTGACAATGATATGCCAGCTATTAGGGGTTTTCTTTTTTATCTTATTTATTTATTTTTTATCCTTACCCTAGGACATGCTTATTGATTTTAGAGAGACCGGGGACCGAACCTGCAACCCAGGCACATGCCCTGACTGGGAATCGAAGCCTCCACCCTTGGTCCATGGGACAACATTCCAACCAACTGAGCCACATTGGCCAGGGCAACATTGGGGATTTTATACTGAACCAGACAGGCATGTCCCCTGGCTGGCTGGATCCTGCATTCCATGGGGGAAACACAATATGTGGATGAATAAAGATACTTAAAGATAAGTGCTCTGAAGGAATGAGCAAAGCGATCTGATAGAGAATGACCGTGGGGGAGTCAGGTAGTGGGGCGATGTCCTCAGAGGAGAAGTTAGTGTTGAGATGTGAGAAGGAGCTGGTTGTGCCTGGAGTGAAGTGGAAAACGCCATGGCCCTAGCGCACAGCACACTGCAAGAGCCTCTGGTGGGGAGGACTTTGATGTTTGATAAAGAAGGGGGTGGGGTTTGTGGCTAGAGCTTCAGAATCTAGGAGAAAAATTGTATGAGAGAAAGTGAGAGAGGAAAGCAGGGGTCACGTCATGCAGGGCCTTTCAGGCTGTGTAGTGGAGTTTGAATTTTATTCTGTGTGAGGGGGAAGCCATTGAAGAGTATTAACAGGTATGGGTGTGATGTTATATTTTTAAAAGATCTACTGGATTCCTTGTAGAGAGAAAATGGATTAGACTTGTCCAACCCGTGGCCCAAGGGCTGCATGTGACCCAGGATGGCTATGAATGTGGCCCAACACAAAATTGTAAATTTACTTAAAACATTATGAGATTTTTTTGTGATTATGTGTCGCAATGTATTTAATGTGTGGCCCAAGACAACTTTCCTTCCAGTGGGGCCCAGAGATGCCAAAAGCTTGGACAGCCTTGGAGAGTGTCCAGCGGCAGAGAGGGTGCAGGGTAGACAGTTAAGCTGTGATGAGAGTAGTTCAGACAGACGGGAAAGTACAGAGATAGAATGAGGAATAATGCAAGGGATCTTTTGAAAGTAGAATGGATTGCACTTGGTCATGTATGAATTGGTGGGGAGAGGAAATGGGTGTAGCGCTGAGATCACAGGAGCTTTCTCAAGTGGAAGCAGACATTCTCACTTCGAATAAATGTTTATTACTTTTCGCATTTCTGGTGTGTCAGGCTCTATGCTAGGTGCTTTCATATTAATGATTGGTAAAGTGATTGAGACCAAATTCTATTCATTTTTATTTTTCTTCTACAGTGGCCCTGAAAATATTTCTCTTCCGCTTCTCTGTGTGTCATGTTCTTTTCTAATGCTACTCTTAGGGGCTGTAAAGTCCAGCTTAGGCAGGAATGTGTAATGAGACAGATGATGGGGTCTGTTCTCAGGTCCTGGATCCTGAGAAGGACTTGAAAGTGCTCTCAAGGAGACAGCACCTTTGGAAGCAGCCAGAGAATCACTGAGATCTCATCTGAAACAGGGGTCCATCCAGAGGAACAGACTTTGAAGGGGTCATGGAGCTCACACCAATGACCACAGGAATGGTCAGGAGGTAAGCAGAAGCCTGTGCCCTCACCTGAGGTGGGGCTGGAGCGATCATCTGTGGGAAATGCAGGTATGAGCTTGAGTTTGCCCCTGGGTTCCAGATTAAATGCCTTTGAAATACACCTAAAAGACAAGACTTCAGGTTAGTTTATGGTAATAGCACATAAATAGAGTGGAGATCTCTTACGTGTTAACCGAATTCTCTTTTATTACACTTTAATTCTATTATTTTGGAATCAGTTGTACTAAGGTGAACATGCTGACTGTAACCTTCTGCACTGCAGTTCTTTATGTACTTAAAGACACTGGATAAATCGCTCGCCCCATCCAGCTTAATCTCTTTCAGAATACATTCCTCCTATTATTTTTGCCTTTCTTCCAAAGCTCTATTTCTTGCTTTCACTTGTCTCAATTTTTCAGAAAAAAAAAATTTAACTAAAGAAAATTTTCTTAATTTAGGTGAAATTCACATAATATAAAATTAGCCATTTTAAAAATATATTTTATTTATTTTTAGATAAAGGGGAAGGGAGGGAGAAAGAGAAGAGGAGAAACATCAATGTGTTTGAGAAACGTCATTCAGTTGCCTCTTGCACGCCCCCGACTGGGGACCTGGCCTGAAACCCAGGCTTGTGCCCTGACTGGGACTCAGGAATTGAACCAGTGACCTTTTGGTTTGCAGGACAATGCCCAACCCATTGAGCCACACCAGTCAGGGCAAATGAGCCATTTTTAAAAAAGATTTAATTTATTTATTTTTAGAGAGAGGGGAAGGGAGCGAGAAAGAGAGGGAAAGAAACATGTGTGAGAGAAACACTGATCAGTTGCCTCTCACACATTCCCAGCTGGGGACCTGGCCCACAACCCAGTCATGTTCCCTGACCAGGAGTCAAACCTGTGACTGTCCAGGTCACAAGCTGGCACTCAACCCACTAAGCCACACAGCCAGAGCTAAAATTAGCCATTTTCAAGTGAACAATTCAGTAGCATTTAATACATTAAAGATGTTATACACTCACTACCTTTGTCTGGTTCCAATATATTTTATTCCCCCCACCCCGCAAGGAAATGCTGTACCCATTAAGCAGTTGTTTTTCATTGTCTCTCCATGGATTTGCCTGTTCTGGACATTTTGTAGAAATGGAATGCTATAATACATGACCTTTTGTATCTGGCCTCTTTCATTTAGCAAGTTTCCAGCATATATCACCACTTCATTCCTTTTTATAGCCGACTAATATTCCATTGCATGGATAGACTAAGGCTCTAAATTTATAAATCTCTTTCCAAGAAGCACTCTGGCTTCATACATTGCTAGACAGCCTCAAGACCACAGCTGCTTTTTCTGCTTAATTGAAAGCTGACATTACAGGTTGCTAAATAAATTTTAAAAGCTAGTTCATCTATATGACTCAAATCCTGGAGGAAAACTTGGTATCTCCATGGTGTTTAAATTGGGAAGCATCTGTTGATGAAATGGATAATTGTCTAAGAGGTTTATTTGCTTTTGTATTTTTTAAATGATGTAAATACTCTCTTTGCCACTTAGCATTTATTTCTTTGTAATCCTTGGGAAATCTGTGCTGTCTGGTGTGTGATTGCTGAGGCTCTAGGGTGTGTAAGTAAAGGGGGGCAGGACTCACTGGTTCCAAGTCTGTTCCCTTCACTTGCTGTTCCCATAGGCTGCTCAGATCCTAAGTGTTAGAACTTCCAAATGTCCTCTGAAGATCCATTAGTAATCATTAAAATGAACCATTTCCTTTGCATAATTCTTGAAGGTGGGGATCTGGGAAAGAATATATTATCTTGGTCTGAAATAAATAAAAGGTTTGAATTACTCAGTATTTTTAAGAGTATTAGGTTATCTCCAGTATTTGGCTATGAGACACTCCCACCCCTCCCAGCACTATTAAATTTTATTTTACTTTTGATTTTAGAGAGAGGGGAAGGGAGGGAGAATGAGAGGGAGAGAAACCCACAACATAGGCATGTGCCCTGACTGGGAATCGAACTGGTGACCTTTTGGTTTGTGGGACAATGCCCAACCAAATGAGCCATACCAGCTGGGGCAACTCCCCCCCTACAATTACTGTCTTAAAATTTGTCTTTCTATAATATACATTTATTTCTTTGTAATTAAAAAAACATTTTTTAAAAAAAGCTATTATGCGAAGAACAATCTGGTGAAATAAACTTCTCTACATACAGCGAGGTTACTGGCTATGAAAGTCTTCCTCAGACTTGAGTGTGCATCATACTCATTTCAGGGCATGTTAAAACAGGTTTCTAGCCATTACTTCCAGACTTTCTGGTTCAGTAGATCTGAGGTGGGGCCCAGGGATATGCATTTGTGACAGGTTCCCAGGTGCTGCTGATGCTGTTGGCCCAGAGACTCCACTCAGAAACTTCAGTTATGTGGAAGCTGCTCTCTAATAGTGGATGTTTCTCCCTCAGCCTGGCTTACTCCACAGGCTGCCAGGAACCATCTCCAAAAGAGGGGTCTTTAAGACCAGGAGGCATGTGCTGTGCTCTGTACCACTGAGACCCAGGTGAACTGTGGTTGCATTTTTTGTCTCTCGAAGTTCCCGTTTCAGCTTGTACTGACTCTCACTCTAAAACCCATTCTTTCCCAGAGATGTTAGACTTTTATGTGGTCCATTGACCTTGTCTTGGGTTGTTTTCTCAATCTGTCCACTCTGACATCATCACATGGCTGCTCACCTATCCCCACTCCTCCCTCAGAGGCCTGACTGCCCTTGCCTTGCTTTGCCTCTGACCTGATGACTGCGGTGCTATCTCTGCCTCACCCCAGGCTAGAGCGGTGCTATTTTATCAGTAGCAGCAGACCCCGGTGTTATTACAGGAGGCCAGTCATGTATGAGGACAGAACTGTATCCCTCTATCAGCAAGGACAGACACACCTTGGACCTATATGGAAGGCTCTCTCCACAAGGGTGTTATGTAGAAGAATGACAAATGTCCTGCTAGGGAAGGATCCATATTCCTTCTAGGTCCAGAGTGATGTGTTCAGTTCTTCAGGGAGAAAGAAAGAGTCTGAAAGAACCCAAGATGGAAGGAGACAAAGGCAGTGGGGAGTCTGTTATGTAGAGGGAAAGAAGGAAATAAACAGGAAAATATTGAGAGTAGGCAAGAGACATGGAAAAAAAAAAGACAGAGAAAGGAAGACTCAGAGAGAGACACACACAGGAAGACACAGGAAGGGGCACAGAGACAGAAAGGAAAGCACTGCAGTCAGAGGTCTCAGGACAGGGACGGACGGCATGCATGGACGGTGAGCAAGAATAAGGGAGGGGCGTGAGACGGAAAGCAGTGGGGGCAGAGAGTGTGAGGAGGTCAGTGGCAAGAAGGCAGGAAAAGACAGCAAGAGAAACACAGCGTAGGAGACAACAGTCAGTGAGTCATAGACTGTGCAATGAACAGGTGACAGATGAATGAACATATGCTCACACACAGCTCTGATATCCTGAGTGGCAGAGGTTCAGTCTCAGGACTGATCACCTCCTTTCCTCAAATCAGCCCTGCCCTATGTGGGCCGCTCCTCTTCAGAGAAGCCTCCCTGACCATCAGATTCAAAGCCATGCTCTGCAGCTGGCTTTGGCCTTGATAACTCCTCCCTGCTTCTTTACATGCAGGGTTTCCCATTCAAGATCTGAATGTCATCTCTGGGCTGAATCACAGTGAACACACGGAGGCCCCAGAAAGTCACTGCTGCAGAGTGAAGAAAAGTTCTAAGAGTTCCACAACTGAGACTGGAGTTGAAGCCCATGAGACACTAGCAAAGGCAAAAGAAAAAATAAAGGGTGTCGCAAAACAGCCAGACTTGGTGTAAGGAAAAGTAGCAGGCGCTCCCTTGGCTACTAACGACACCAGGACTTCCCTGTCTGTTTTCAGTGAGCCTTGGTTTAACAAGAAACTCCAAGTGTACAAGCAGAGCAGTTAGCTATATGGGGAAGTGGCTGAGCTCTTCTGCGAACATTTCTACCAGACTCTGGAGCAGTGTCAAACGTAGTTCAGAAGCTTCCGGGCAAGTTGCTGTCGAGAAAGGCAAGGCCATAGCCCAGAGCCCTGTGCCTCTCAGGAGATGGAACCTCTGTTGGTCTTGCAGGGCTCCTCCAGTTCTCCTTGGAGCTTAGCAGACAGGGCTACTGAGATCAAAGGGTCAAGCCAAGGCCCAGGGAAGCAGAAAGAGATGGGGTATGAGGACGCAGTAGAAGACACAGACACCTACAAATTGGACAGCAAGCAGTCAGTCTTGGAAACTGGAGGCCCTGGCATGACAGCCTGCTCAGAGATGCTTCAGTGAGGACCTTTCTGCACAAGTGATCTGGTATTAATTGCCTATAAATAAACTACTCCCCTACAATGGGCCTTGTCTCCCAGCTATAAATTGAAGATGGTTCCTGTTACCTCGCTGTTTGGGATACAGTAGGCTGAAGCTACAGTGGATACCAATGTAAAGCCATTTATTTGGCCAGGTGCATATTCTATATAGGGGAAGGAAGTACCTAAACTCTTATGTTGTCTGGGTAATCCAGATTTTGTTCTGAGTTGTGAAATTGGAAGGCCAAAGCCATGTGTGTTACTGTCGCCAAAGTAATGAATTGTCTGAGTAGATGTTATATCTAGATTTTGATATAACATAAAATAGAACATAAAAGAACATAAATAGAACATAAAAGAATGAAGGTGATTTTGGTCAGAAGAATGAGTACTGTATTCTCTGTGGAAGGTGGGTAATGTCCTAGTAGGTGCCACTGTGTGAATTCAAAAGGTTGTCACTAGTCTAGGAATTAGCTTCCATTGCAGCTGTAGGGTAATGGAGCAGAATACGAATGATCAAGAGTGTGGGGGCAGAGGGTGGGTATCATTTTCAGTTTGGGTTGTCATGGCAGTCTTTGTTGAGAAAATGACATTTTAACAAAGACTAGCAGGAGAAGGAATGAGCCATGTTGTTCTCAGGGAGAGGAGTG
Source organism: Mormoops blainvillei (assembly GCA_004026545.1). Lineage (NCBI taxonomy): Eukaryota > Metazoa > Chordata > Mammalia > Chiroptera > Mormoopidae > Mormoops > Mormoops blainvillei. The sequence continues at coordinate 25,008 of PVJD01009236.1, read as the reverse complement.
TAATGGAAAGAATAGGCAGTGCCAAGGCCCTGAGGCTGGAGGGGAGCCTGGGCAAGGAGGCCACTGTAATCTACTGCGGATCGAGAGACGAGAGTAGTGAACGAGATCCATGCGCCTGGTGATGTGGGGCAGTGTAACTGGAAGTGATGTGAACAGAAATTCAGGGTAAGCATTTAGAAATTTTTATAGCAGTTTGACACTGCTGTACTATCCAACTGAATTTTTATTGTATTTTTAATAAACAGTTTTTCATATATCATTTGTGAATTACTAATATAGGGTCATGAATCCCTACTTAAAGGACTTTGACTGTTTTGGTTATAAGGGGGTAGCCTTGCAGCATCCTGAGCAGAGGAGTAGTAGCTTTAAAATAACTTTGATTATTTCAATTTATTTGGCTTAAATCTGTTTAAATGTTTGTGTTGCTTTTATGTTACAGACTTTTACAAGACTGGCCTCCTTGAAGGCAGGATCCATGTCATATTGATATTTTGCATTTCTTAGAAACTAGCACAACAGGCACTCAATACATGTTAGTTGAATTAAATGAAAAAGAAGAGGGGCCACGTTGACTGCTGGGTTGAGAACAGACTGTAGGAGGTCAAAAGTATAAACAACAAGACCAGGGAGGTGGCTATGGTGACATCCAGGCATGAGATGATGGTGGCCCAGAGGAGAGTGGACTAGAAGGGATGATAATGAGGCTGTGTGCCCTTCAGTGCATCATGACCAGATGTAATCAGAATGCACTCACTGGGCCAGCTCTAGCCAAATAAGCCCTCATCAACTGGTTGAAATGGGGACCCCTTAAAAGGGATGCTGGGACAGAGCTGGGTGCAGGGACATGTGTGCTGAGGGATCTTGTATCATTAGTCAGCCTGAACTGCTCTTTTTAGACATTAACTGCTTATTCTAACCTTGGGATAGTAACTGATGTAGTTTCTTGCTTCTACAAGGATGACAGGAGATGTAACAGCGATGGGCAGATCAGATGGTGCTCAGGCAACAGAAGTGGGTGGGAGTAGGTAGAAGTCTCCTATGATCAGCTCTTCTCTTCTCTGAGTCTTTGCTTCCCTCCAAGACTTGCCTGTTCACCTTGTCCTCTTATGTGGCCACACCCACTTAGGGATTCCCACCAGTGTGGAGACAGGCAAGCACTGCCCTCAGGGAAAACCAGTGGGATTCAGGATAATTAAAGAGAAATAAAAAGAACAGCTTTGGTAAATATACTACAATCTTTCTCTGTTGGACAGGATGGTTTGTCTAGTGTGTCATGGTAGCCAGTTCTGGCACGGTTTTAGAAATTTGTATGTTGGGCTGCTAAAATCCTGCATTGAGGTATCTAGTCCTTTCTTATCCGACCCCTGATTTCTTTGTTCTGTGGTGAGACCAAGACATTCCTGGCCACTCTCAGTAACTGTTTCATAACTCCAGAGCCATTAGTAGAACTACAGGCTGTGGGGAAATAAATCCAGAAGCATGGTTTTCTGGGGACCCCAGAGCAGTATCACACCAAGTTCAAAAGCCTACAGTCAGGTTAATGCACAGTGAGGAAAGGTCATGTGCCTGAGCCATGTATCTTTCATGAGGAAATGGATGCCCTTTCAAGCTCCTCTATACCTCCTGTGGCAAATGATGCTGTTTCTGGCCAAGAATGAAGTGACACGGAGTCTGGAAAGCTAAGTCAGCAGAACAGGGTGTCCACAGAGGTTGGAGAACATCTACCACACTGTAGATGGTATAGCCGGGGATGAAAACGACTTCAGGGTTCCTAGACAGGAAGTTAGGGGAGCTGACCTGCCAATCCTGTTTCCAAACAGACTGGTAAGACTTGGCTCTGATGGTCAAAGGATGGGAAAGTATACTTAGAAAGGGTTGTTTCTACTCCTGGTTTTGTTTTCTTCTTGATGAATGACTGTATACAGGTCAGAGAGCTTTGGTTTTCATGCAGCTTAAGGATAATATCCCTTGCATTTTAGAGCCCTGATTTTGCATTTGCTGGTCTTTTTCAGAATCCACGTCATTTTTGGTCATTTGGTCATTTTTGGTCATTTTTTCTCACAGAGTTTCACTTCCTTTGTTTCCTTATATCGCCCGGTTAGGCCTCCAGCCCAGACTCTCTCTGCTTCCCTCCTTTCATAACTTAAGTCGTGCCTGCCAGATACTCAGAAACACTTTATTCTTATTTCAGCTGCCCAAACTTGGGGTGGCCTTTTATGATTTGGCTCCCAGAAGCTAAGCCATTCAAGAATTGAGAACATACCTACAGAATGACAGTTGACACAGGGCTTAACTCTTTGCTTCAGTTTTGTCATCATGTTAGAACATCCAGAAAGTTACCAGAATATGAGAAAAGCAGGGAGGTGTATGGTATATTTACCAGTGATCACAAATTTGCACCTAAAAAGTATCACAATTGGAAAATAAAATTTAGGTTTTTCATTAGCAGAAGACTGAGGCACATGAGGAATTTCAATGAGCTATTTCTTGTTTATGATAGTTTAATCATAACTCTTCCCCCATTCCATTGTTTTCCTTCTTCAGAGTCCAATGTAATTTTCTTCTCTCAGGTTTTGATATGAAGAATGGGGTTTAAAAAGAGAATTTGAAATGGGATGATTCAGAAGAAGTAGAAATGGACACAGCTTCATGGAGAAAGTCTAGTGGAGAAGTTTTTTGGCACTCTGAGCTAAAAATGGGCTGGGAGGGTGAGCCAAAGTCAAGAAAGCAACATAGACATTGTCCAGGGGAGAGCAAGGAGACAGCCCCATCCCAGGAGAGGATGAGTCACCAGAGACTTCAGACTGAGGAGAAGCCCTGGACTCATCCCTTGTGTGGGAGAAAATGCTCTCAGAGTTCTCCGTCCTCTTATCATCAGCCAGTGCCTGAACTGGAAAAAGTTTCTAAATGTCATGAATGTGGGAAAAGCTTTAGCCAAGGTTCTTATCTTGTTTGGCATCAGAGAACCCACACAGGAGAGAAGCCTCACAAGTGCAGTGAATGTGGGCAAGGATTCAGTGAGTGCTCCAACCTCACTGCCCACCTAAGGACTCACACAGGGGAGAGACCATACCAGGGTGGAGAATGTGGGAAAAGCTTCAACCAGAGCTCCAGCCTCATTGTCCACCAGAGGACCCACACTGGGGAGAAGCCTTATCAGTGCACTGTCTGTGGGAAGAGATTCAACAACAGCTCCCAGTTCAGCACTCACTGGTTGAGTCCAAACTAGGGAGGGCCCATACAATTATGCCCAGTGTGGGAGAAGCTTCAACAACAGCTCCAACTTCACTGCCCCCCAGAAAATCCACACTGGGGAAAAGCTGTACAAGTGCCTTCAGCGTGAGAAAAGCTTCGCTAAGAACTCTGCCTTTATCTGCCATCGGGATGAGCATTAAAGAGATACCTCAGAGGAAGGGATGTGCTGAGTTTGCAGAACCAGACACACCAACTCCTTCGGTCAACTTGTGCTTCTTGGAGCTTCCTTCTGCTGTGGAGAGTTCTACTAGCCAGTCTCTGGCTTGGCAGTAAACTTCTTGACAACTGGATCTCAAGAACCATGTCCAGGCATAGAAATCAGCTTATGAAAACAGAACCCGTTTTCTATTTCTGCCTGGAACTTCACAGTCCTGTCTCACTGTGGATTCCCATTTTGGCTTTGTAGGAGAGAAGGCTACAAAACCCATAATTCCTTCCAGGAAACTAGAGTATCCTTGTTCTGAATAAAGAATGCATGCCCCGTGGCCTGAGAACTGTTTCTGGGCCACATCAGAGAAGGAATTCTCTCCCCTCTCCTGGGGAGCACATCTAGAATTTTAACAGTCTGGATGTATTTTAAAGCGGTAACTGACCTCTAGGCATTTGCTGTTAATATACTACTGCTACCTTCAGGGCAGATCACTACTTTGCAACAAACTCACCGCCAAAAAGGGAACAAAGGAAGGACAGGTTAAGCCATTTGGGTAATACTAAGTCTAAGTGACCCAATCTTAGAGTAAGCATAATATCTAAGTTAATTTTGTAAGATTTCTCATTTTTACCATCACTCCCAATCCAGTTTTGGGTTTCTTCTCTCTTACACAGCTTTTACAAGTTTATAAGCACACTATTTAAGATGAAAATAAAGGTGTTTCTCCCTCCACTTCCTTGGCCTTTGGTTGTAGTTTTCTCGATGAGAAACTTTACACTCATGTTGAAGCCTGCTTCAGGGTAGTAAGGCATACAGAGACAGAATAAAGGGCAGGCGATGGGAAAGGAGGAATAGCATTGGGTGGGAAGGGTTTGAGCTGTCAACAAGAATGGCGATCATAGACATAAGGAAAATGCAGGGGCTGAATGAGGCTCTGACTGCAGATGAAAGGAAGGCTGGGTTTGAAGGGCAGTAGAAGCAACATTAAAACATACCAATTTAGAACAAGGCATAAGTACTTAAGCTGTTGTGAAATACCAATGTATATAAAGTGGCAGATTATTGGAACATCGCCCATGGTCATTGGCCTCTGTACATGAGCTATTAGTACCTTGGCTAAGCTATGGTGAAAAGTAAGAGTGACATGGTCCTGGCCTGAGGAATTAAATATGAGCAAAGAAGAATGCATATTCTACCTCAAAGAGAAAAAAATTTACTTTCTAAATGTGGGGGAGGAAGGAGAAGCAAATGCAGGACAGAAGAATATACTTCAGTGTTTCCCCAGTTTGAGCCTTGCTGATGCCACCCCACATTTCCTGCATACAGTCTCCTTGAACATGGCCCTTATGACAAGCTATACAGGCCAGTTCCCAGAGTCACACACTTACCTCAACACAGAGACAAAAATGAGCATCTTCCAAAATCCAGGGCAAGGACAAAGAGCTGGGCTTGAATGAGGCCTGTATGGGACAGCCTGACTTCATTGGAGATTCTTGGTGGGGAAGGAGATAGCCAATGGGATAGTTATATTATTGAAGGGCTTTGCATATGAGCTCCAAGAAGTTAGTTTGGATAAATGAGCAGAGCCAGTGAAAGCAAATGAAAATGCTGAGGAAGCACCTACTCACTGAGGTCTCACTATGAGGATTCTCCCACCCATGGGTTTGCAGCGGCCAGGGAAACTGTGATGCAACTGTTGATCTCCTAGCAGTTTTGGGGTTGCCTCTACCCTCCAAATTGCCTTATTCTTGAGTATGCTGGGCAGAAAAAGAGTCACAGTACTAGAGCCCGTAATCCTTGCCCATGAACTATTCTGGATGGTCTTGAGTAGACAGGTAAGAATTGGAGAATTCATTCACTGAAGGAATACTTGATTGGTACCAGGTATTGTAATAGGAGCTAGATACAAAGCAGTGAACAAAGACACTGTATCTTCTAGAATCATCCTCATTGGAACCCTCAGGAACACCAGTGCCAATCAGGCAATACCACCTAGCCACCAACCCTCCAAGATCTGAATGCCAGCTCAGCAGGGCCTCTCTTCCAAGCTTCCAAGTTCTGATACACACAAGCTTTTTCTTGTATTCTCCCAATCCCATGTGTGGTAGTTGCTTCCTATAGTTATGATCTGTTACCTTACTCTCTACCTCACATTGCCCAACACGGCCTGTTACTGCACCACCCACCTGAGAATGAATTTGAAGCAGGCAGCACCCCAGGGTCCACAGAGCTCTTCAGATGTGTAACATTACCGTCTTGGTTTGGTTTAGCCCTTCAGAGTTTCTTTTAAAAGACAGGTTTTCCCTTGTAAATTAACTAGTAGGGCTTTTAATATGTTTTTTTTTACCTCCTTCCTTCACTGAAACATGTTAACTAATTGGTCAAATTTTTCAATTGACACTATTCCTTTTTTCCAAGGATTCCTAACCATTTCCCATAGACTGGATCAGATAATCTCACTATACTACATAGAAATGGAGGGCAAAGCCTATTGATTGCCACTCTTTTCACACATCTATTGTGGTTCCTCAGCCTAAGGTGGTAGATGGTGGCGGGGGCGGGGGCAGGGGGGAGGTCACAGCCAAAGCAAGAGCCTGGGCCTCTAAAACCTCTTTACCCCACTTTCCTTTCCTCTTGCCACCTCTTCTATTCCTCTCCTGTAAGCGGGCTGCCTTACCAGTCAGTTTAGGAACAGCCTAGAACTTCTAGAGTCCTGAACCAGGGTGCCCACTGTATTGCCCACTTCACCATGAGTGAATCCTCATTTTCACTGTTATCAGGCCCAGCCTCCTTGCAGTCCTGCTGCTCATCCTTGGCTTGGCTTCTGGGTGGAGACAAGAGAATGACTGAGCATTCTTTACTTGTGGAGCACATCGGACACTAGCAAGGAAACTCGCCACTCCCTGTAGTAGGGTAGTTAGCCTGAAAAATCTGAAGATGTGACTGGCCTGCTCTGGCATCCAGAGGACGCTGTGCTCCCGAAGCTGCTTAGGCAATCCCCATTCACTTGGCCATTCTAGTGGCACCTATCGAGTTTTCCATAAATTTGGGATTACTGAGAATTGCAATTTAAGTCTTGGTTTCCTGGTAGCTCCAATCCATACCTGCTATCATACATTAAGTGACTTGCATAGTGACTAGAGGAAAAGAACTGGATTTTAACATGGGTCAAATCAATTTGAAAATCTTTTGTCTCTTACACTCAACAATCTTTCTGGCTAACAATTCCTATGCAACCTCAGAGCACAGACCTTACACTGTGCGTTAATACCACCAAGGTAGTATTGTTATGATGTACATTTATAAGATTAATGTCCATCATCCCCTAAAAAGAATGCAAAGTTCTTGGAGAGGAGGGAATTTGATTTGTTCATTGCTGAATCACAGGATCTCAAATAGTGTCTGGTGCTAAATAAATATTTAGCAAATGAATGAGAGGGTGAAAATATATGAAGACTGGGGTCATGAGGCCTGATGAATTGACAGCATATCAAACATATAAGCATTATGAAGAATACCAAAGGATACTAAGAGTGGTCTTTGGCTCTGACACTGTCTCTGGTCCAATTTCACTACTTTCACTCTAGGGCAGGATTTCTTAACCAGGGCCCTATTGTTTGGGGTTGGACAGGTCTTTATTGAGGGTGGGAGGCTGGGTGTGTGTCCTGGGCATTCTGGGTGTTTAGCTGCATTCTTGGCCTCCACCCACTAGATGTCATTAGCATCCCCCAGTGGTGACAACAGAATTTCCTCCAGACATTGCCAAAGGTCTCTGAGGCGCAAAATTGCCCCTGGTTGAGAACCTCTTGTCTAGGAACATAACATTAGATCAGGCTGGTACAAGTCTTCCATCAGTCCACCTGGTCTTCCTACAGAGCGTATCTGGACCTCTTGACTTTCTACAAATCTAAATCAATTGTGTAACTACTCTGCTCAAAAGCCTTCAAGGCCTTCTACTGCCACTGAAATAAGTCAGATCTCAAGCTTGCAAAGCTCTCCCTGGCATTCAAAGCTCAGCCTATCTCAGTCGTTACCCTATTGACATCCTATGGTTCAGCACAGGTGAACTGGATGTAGGTCCTGGGACAGGCTCTGTGCTTTCCAGCCTTAGTGCCCTTGCCCACTAAACTTTTCCTGCCTAGAATACTCTTTCCTCAAGGCCAATTCATTCTATTTACACTGAACACAAGAGGCTAACAGTCTGCATCCCTCCCAAACAGGTGAGAAAGGGCATCTAAGCCTACGCATTAGAGACGTAGAAATAAGTAAAAAAAATTAAGTTCTCAAGGAGAACACCATCAAAAAAGGCAAGAAAACCACAAGATGAGAGCTACTAATACCACCACCACCACCTTCTTGAAGCCTCCTAATGCTCTGAACTCTTTGGCTCTGTCCAGAAGTCTCTCTCACAACACCTTACTTGATGCCACCTAATACCAGAATTTGTTTCTGGTGGGTTTATCTATTCAGCTGGATTGGGAGCTCTCTGAAGGCAAGATACATGCCTGAATTTTCTTTGTGTCCTCACCGCCCAGCACAAGGATGCACAAGGATGAAATAGGGCCTTAGTGAATGAGTGTTTTATTAGCATGAATCTCAAGGGCAAGAGGTTCACAGCCTTTCAAAGGAGTCATCACCTGGGAACTGAACAGCAGGACCATGATGGGCACCAGGGCTGACATGTCCTAGTTCCCGCAACTCCTGAGAGAAGATGGTGCCAGCCCACCACCACTCCGAGGGGAAACACTGAGTAAAGGGTTGAGCCACAGTGGTAAGGGGCTGCCCTGACAGTAAAAGCCAGTCTCACATTCCCACATCACCAGACAGGCCATCTTTTCCAAACTGGAAGATCGGCATCTGCTACAAGGCAAGCCAGGACTTCCAGAAGGCCAGATGCATGCACAAGGCTGAAGTTCAAAAAGAGGTGCAGGTCACAGAAGCACCATGCTAAAAGGCTGCCTTCCCCACCCATTTCCATCTTCCTTGTAATTCACAGCACTCCTTGCCAAAGATGGGGCGGCATCCACAATGGGTCGCTGAGACCAAAACTGCTGTTGAGACTGATTAGCCCCGGGTCTGGGTGTTTGTTATTACCTCCTATTAGTTTATTGGTGTTCTGCTTGCAGAATGCTTCCACTTCTGTTACTTGAATGGGTCCTCAGACCATTCCTAGTTGGACTCACATTGAGTTACAGGTGCAACGGTAATGAAATAAATGTAATGCTTGTATGCTTACCACAGTTCTAAACACGTACACACTAATTCATCCTCACAAGTCTCATAAAGTCAATATTACTATTTTCATCTTCCAGACAAGGAAACTGAGACAAAATTTAAGCGTCTAATGTCAAAAGTAAGACTAAAACTCATTACTAACCCAGTGTTTTATCCCGTTCTTATTAATATTGCATAGGTGCCACAAAAACATTCTCACTTAAAAATAAAGTCTCACCACCTCTTACCTCAAAAACTGCACTCCCTCTCAGAGGAAATGATTATTAGTGTATAGTTCTTTCTGGACCGTAATCTGTAATTTTGCCCATGTACTGTATCTTAAAGTTTTTGTTTCAATATAGTGACCTCATCTTTAAAAAACAAAAAACAAAAAAAAAAACTGCTGTGCCCTGGCTGAGTGGCTCGGTTGGCTGGACTGTCCTCCAGTACACCAAAAGGTTGCAGGTTCAATTCCTGGTCAGGGCACATACTTAGGTTGTGTTTGATCCCTGGTTGGGTGTGTACAGGAGGCATGATGTTTCTCTCTCATACTGATGTTTCTCTTTCTCTTTTCCTCTCTCTACAATCAATAAACATACGAGGTCTGTCCAGAAAGTATCCAGCCATGTAGTATGAAAAATAAAGACATTTACTGAAGATAGAAGATAGGAGAAACATTGTATATATATATTTCCTCAGTTCCCTTCAAAATAGGCGCCTTGGGACCTTGCACAGTTCTCCCAATTGCCATCAGCCTTCCCTGTAGTCGTATTTTCCTGAATCTTACTGATGGTCTGAAATCTCTTCCCTTTCAAAGGTGATTTTAGTTTTTGGAAAAAGTCAGAAGTTGCAGGGTGCCAAATCTGGGCTGTAGGGGGATTGAGTCACCTGGGTGATCTGATGTTTTGCCAAAAAACTCTGCATGAGACCTGATGCATGAGTGGGCACATTGTTGTGATGAAGCTGCTAATCACCAGTTGCCCATAGCTATGGCTGTTTTTATCCCATTGCATCTGCCGACCAATGAAGAACACTGAGGTAGTACTCCTTATTAATTGTTTGGCCTGGAGGAGCATACTTGTGATGGACAACACCTTCCCAATCAAAAAGCAGTTAACATGATTTTGATCTTGCTGCAACTTCTCCACACCTTCTTCAGGCATGGAGAGCCAGGTGACTTCCATTGGGACAACTGGGCCTTCATTTCCAGATCATAGCTGTTGACCCATGATTCATCTCTGGTTATGACTTCCTCAAGGAAATCTGGTTCATTGGTAGCAGTTTGAATCAAGTCATTAGCAACTGCAGCATGATGTTCCTTCTGCTCTGGTAGCAGAAGCCATGGAATGAATTTTGCCACGGCATGTTTCATGCCAAGATCCTGCATCAAATCTCAGAGACAGCAGTTTTAGGAATCCCCAGATCTGCTTCTACTCGTAGTTCTCACACTGTGAGTGGCCAATCTTTGTTGACTGCAGCCCATACACGTTCAACATTCTCAGGTGTTCTGTTTATTGCAGGTATTCCAGAACGCGGATCACTTTAAACAGACTTGCGGCCGTTTCTGAAGTATTTGTGCCACACTTTTATTTGTGCTGCGCTCATTGCATCATCCCCAAGAGACTTCTGAATCATCTGAAGTTTCTGTGATGTTCCAGCTTAATGCAAGATTTGATGCAGATCCATTGCTCTACTTGCTCAGTCATTTTGAATGTGACGGCCACATAGTACACATGCTCACTCAACAGTGTTTACTGCCCCCGTGGACTAATACAGTGAAGTTGTCGTTGTTCATGCATGAGCATTCCAGTCTACTCTCCTTGGCTGCCAGGTTACACAGATGCCATGCAAACTGTTCTCATTCTATTAACAATGGCTGGATATTTTCCATACAGACCTCATATCCTCAGCTGAGGATTTCTAAAAAATTATTTAAAAAAAAACAAACCACCTGCATTAAGGGATGTACCATAACATATTCAATCTCCAATCATTTTCTTTTAATTTTTTTCTATCCTCACCTGAGGACATTTTTTCATTGCTTCCAGAGAGGAAAGGAGAGAGAGAAATGTCTATGTGAGAAACATCTATTGGTTGCTTTCTGTACACACCTGGACTGGGGATTGAATCCACAACCTTTTGGCTATGGGACAACACTCTACCCAAGCCACACTGGCCAGAGCATAATTTCCCTTTTGATATGACAAACATTTTCCTTAATTTTCAGGTGTGTTAGTCTACATTGCAATATTCTGGATATATATTCAAGAGGGAGCTAACGGATGAGGAAAAGTATGAGGAAAAGAGCAGTGGAAGTTTCTACATGGTCTCTCCGCCTTTATTCTGCCCCCCTCCATCCCTAAATAATTCCTGGACTCTTTGTTGTACAATGAAGGCAAAGTAGCCCATCAGGATATAAATGGAGGAAGGTGAAAAGTGAAATAGACTGATACACCTCTATAGATTATATATTCCATCTTTGATTAAGTATAACACTGAGCAATTTAACCTAAGCACACCCATTTGGATTATCTACTTTGATCTCTACAACATACCTGCCAGTTATTATATTCATCTTACAGATGGTGAAACAGTATTAGAGAGATCCACTGACTGCCACGGTTGCAGAGTACTACAAAATTTTCAAGTGTCTGGGGTCCTAGTGTCATGAACTTTCTAGGGTATCTTGCTGCATCCCTATTCAGAGAGCAAGGTAACTAGATTCCTATATTGACAGGAAGGAGAGTTAGCAGAGTCTGACTGTGAAATGTAAGGGCTTCTCAGTAGTCCCAGTCATGTGACCCCTCTGCCACTTAGGAACTTCTTCAGTGCACCTTTAAGTTCTTTGTTCCTCAGGCTATAGATGAGAGCGGAGCATGGATTTGACTATAAAAACAGGATAAGGATAAAGAACTTGGTCTGATTAAAAAAGTAGCTGTTCTTAGGCATATGTTTAGTCAGAGGTGACTGTGCTAAAGAGTAGTCCACCACCACCTGGATATTTGAGGTTCCAAAGCCTTTGCTTCTCTCTGCCCTTTGCTGTACAATTCCTTGGCTAGCTTTGACAATGTAGCCACAGGTGAGTAGGGTCAAGCTCACAGCAACCAGGAAGAAGATGACTGTGGTCACTAAGACCTTGAACTTTTTGAAACAGGCCAGGTTACGCTGCAGAAACACACAGCATTAATATCTGTGTTTAGGCACAAAGTTTACTCATTCCTACAAAGCCCATTGTAGGTCTTGGGAGTCTTCAAAACAGCTGTCGGGCTAAGTGTGGGACACAGCATTCCAGACTGGTTTGATCTCATGGCTCCTCTCTCTGTATGTACTTCCATGATTGAGGCAGGGAGAGAGCATTACAGAGTCTTGCACCAACAAATAAATGCTTCAGACCAGAAGTGAGACTTCTCCTCACAACCCATTGACCAAAATGACCTGATGACCCTGTCTAACTGCGAGGAGCGGAAGAACATAACCATTCATTTTACTGTTCACCAGAATACAAGCTGCATAAGGTTATGCATTTTTTCTCTTTTGTTTACTACTATATCCTTGGTCTAGAATAGCAGTGCCTGGGTACATAATAGACCCTCATCAAATTAAATGAATGAATAGTGCCAGGAAAAAAATCCACATGCATCTTGGGAAAAGAGACAGAGTCCCAGGAGTCTAAGGCTGAGACTGTTGGGTAAGAGCTGTGCAGACTAGAGATTCACAGCTGGCCTTGATCAAATCAGCATGACCCTCACCTCCAGGGCTCACCTCCAGGGCTCCAGCTGCAAGAGCCACAAATGCATCTGCTCCTTAAATGTAGTCAGTCTACCCAACATATCTGGAGCCCTGATATGCTGGAGCCCAACTTTTTTCCCTAAAAGTGAAAGAAATGCACATTAATTGAACATCTACTGCATCTACTGCTGCTTTTCTTTTCTTTTCTTTTTTAAGATTTTACTTATTTATTTTTAGAGAGAGGGGAAGGGAGGGAGAAAGAGAGGGAGAGAAACATGAATGTATGGCTGCCTCTCATGTACTCCTCACCGGGGGCCTGGCCCAAAACCCAGGCATGTGCCCTGACCAGGAATCGAACTGGTGACCCTTTGGTTTGCTGATCAGCACTCAAACCACTGAGCCACACCAGCCAGAGCTACTGTTGCTTTTCTTTCATCAATCCATGTAATCTCCAGATCAACCAAGGCGAGTGTTTTCTCTATTTCATAGAAAGTGGAGACTTAGGAATGTTTCGGTTACCAATCAAAAAGCAGGAATGTTTCACAAACTAGAAATAGATACAATACAATGTCATCTAGGCTGGGTCTGCCGAGATAACAAAGTCCTGGTAATCCTGCCTTCAGGCCTGACCGATGAAGCTAACTGACGGCCAACAGATTCATTAGCTTTGGGGCCTTGAACAAAGTCCTGAATATTTGAGCCTTAACTTCCTGGTTTATGAAATAGTAGATTTGGAAGAGATAATTTAATCCCTTTTCGGATACTACCTAAATGTTCTAACAGGAACAAATCTGCATCAAAGGGAAAGGTACATAAAGGGTGAGTTATTAGAAAACCCACAGTCTAGAGAGTTGTTCAGCAGTCTGTCAAACTTATCTCCCAAGCCTACTGCTAAATACTGTGCTAGAGAAAACAGACACTGTCAACTAGGCCTGCTAATAGTTTACAGTCAAAGACAACCAACATGGATGTGGATTTGCCCACTTTTGCCCAACACTCAGCTTTAGTTTTCAAACATTTATTTTTGGAAACCTGGTCTTAGGCTGACTGAATTCCCAGGTCGCCATGCCCAGTGAACCACAAAATCCTGCCTACAGTACTGTCCAATTCCCCAACATGACTCTCCTTATTCTTAAAAACAAACAAAAGCCATTCCTGGCTGGTGGGTCAGTTGGTTGTACAGTGGTCTGGTACACCAAAAGGTCACAGGTTCAATTTCCGGTCAGGGCACATACCTAGGTTGTAGGGTTGATCCCCAGTTGGGGTGTCTACAGGAAACAATCCATCAAGGTTTCTCTCTCTCCCCCTCCCCTTTCCTCTCTCTCTAAAATCCTCTGTAATATCCTCAGGTGAAGTTTTTTTAAAAAGCCAAATTAATAAGAAAACAAACACAACCCTGAGAAGTTGATCCTAAACTCCAATTAATTTTCTTCTGGGCCTCGGAAAAAGTGCTAATTTCTATAACTGTTTTATCCTATTGACTTTGTGAGGAAATGACAAGTTTACTTTGTTATTGCAGAAAATTCTTCTTTACACTAATACATATTCCATGGCTAAAAATTCCAACCTATTTCCATATGATCTCATTAGAAATGTTTTCCTTTTTCCAACACCACCAATGAGAGGTATAAGATATTATTAGTAATCCAGTAGATTCCCTTCTGGTGAAGTAAATATGATTTCATTACAGAAAAATTGTGCTAATAGGGTTCGAGAGCTAAAGTAACTAAAAAGTTCAAGAAGGAACTCACGTGATGTCCAATGACAGGAGAGAGGAAGAAAATCCAATCTGATTCTTGGAACACTTTACATTAGACTTCATCTCTATCCTATGAGACAATTGAAATTGATAATCCTACTACCCTGAAGTAATGGTGTGCAATAAAACAAGGTTATTGCTTTTTTTTTCGAAAGACCGTACTACAGATTTTTCCTTCATTCAGAATGTTCCTTGGACACCTTTTGCTAAGGAACTCCCTGAAGGTAGAAGTATAAACAGTAAATAATATGACTACTGACACATCCCATGCAGAGTCCAACTTGATTCCTTTTGTGAAACATTTATATCCCCAAATTTTTCACTGGTGAAAAATTTTTCATGTGTCACAATTTTGCATTTTTCAGAAACTTTAGCGTCAATCTCCACTTGGTAAAATTCTTCAGACTGAGGACATTGGATAAGCTTCCCCTCACCAATGGAATTTCTGGTGTCTAAGGTTTGACTGCATGCTGAAGATTCTCATGCATGGCCTACAAGTGGGTTCTCCGGTGTTTAATAAGGTGGGAGTTCTGACTAAATTTTTTTCCACATTCATAACATGTAAAGGGCTTCTCTCCAGTGTGAGTTCTTTGGTGTGTGTGGAGATTTGAAGTTTGACCAAAGCTCTTCCCACACCATGAACATTTATATGGTTTTAATCCTTGGTGTGATGTGAAATGCTTATTAAGATCTGAACTCCATCTAAACCTCTTGTCGCACTGTGGGCATTTATATGGTTTCTCTTCAGTGTGAATTCTTTGGTGCTTAATAAGGTCAGAGCTAACTCTGAAGCTTTTCCCGCATTCCTGGCATTTAAAAGACTTCTCTCCTGCACGTTCTTTCTTGTGATGATCCATAAGTTTCAGCAGCTCTTGTCTCCAGGCTGAAAGTTTCTCTCTCTCATTTATGGAAAGATCTTGGTGCCATTTCCCCACCCTGTGCGTATCACCATGATTTTCTTTGATTGTTGTTTTCTGGGGAACTTTCACTCCGTCCATTTTTGAAACTATGTCTCCTGGTGTTTGCATTTCGAAGTCAGGAAGGCATACAGATTGATGATTTTCAGTGTCATTTTTGAGCTTTAATCCTGTTAAAATAATCATAAAAATCAACCGATTATATGGCAGAGCAAGAAAACCTCAGAAATAGAGACAAAAATTCAATGATCACTTGATTTTAAAATACAGATAAGTAGAACTTGAAATGTTAAGTCCTTGCAAAGGTCCCTATTAAGGCACACTTCTGTTCATGTTAAGGCACAGGTGCATTTACCTGTGGGCAGCTCTCTGGGACTGTCCATGAAGTCCATGGATCCTTGAACCCGTGACTCTTCCCCTTGCTCTAGAAAGATCACTTTAGATTTGGGGTGCACAAACATGGCTGTGAATGAGAAAAGGCAAGGTCAAGGACTGTTAACTTAACAATGTCCACTAATTATAGACTATTTCAGGAACAGCAAGAAACACTTTTACTTTGTTACTGCAAATGGCTAAATGGATAGACTCACACATCAGGTATCAGGTTTATAGTATACTGTATTTGTAAGTGGATATGCAAAGTGGAGATTAAGAAATAAACCTAACTTGCACTGGCTGGGAGGGTCAGTTGGTTGAGTCTCATCCTGTGCACCGGGGGGTTGTGAGTTTGATTCCCGGTCAGGGCATATGCCTGGATTTTGGGTTCAATTCCCGGTCAGGGTGCATGTGAGAGGTGACCAACTGATGTTTCTCTCTCTCTCCCTCCCTTCTTCTCTCTCTAAAAATCAATAAACATACTCAGGTGAGGGGGAAAAAAAGAAATAAACCTAGCTCGATTGATGAAAAGGACATAGGGCATGGGAATCTTGCATATATTCCCCATCTTCTGCCACCAATAACCCCACACTTGACCAAGTTGGAATAAAACTTCAGAGGTTGTAGGGAATACAGGCTGGTTTAGGACTCACCCTAAATAATACCTGGTTAGTAGCACTAATATGAAGGTCAGTGGGCTGGGAATCATATGAATAAGTGAGTCCTGTCATAATTATACTAACTTTTTATTTAGCAGCAAAGCACACCAGACAGTAGACAAGTATTTATACCACTGTCATGATTCACTGATTCGCATCCGTTGGATGAAACAGACCAGAATCACTTAGTGGACTTTCTGTAACTACAAATTATCAAACATGGGAAGTATTCATCATTCAGTCTTCCAACATGTGTACTGAGTGTCTATGGTGTGCCAGACACTCTATGGACTAGGGATATAGTGATGCATAAGCCAAAGTTCCCTGATCTCAGTGAACTTATCTTCTAGTGGGATAGTGAGACAATCAAACATCAATAATCAAATGAAATGTCAGGAAGTGATAATGTTTTAAAAGAAACTAAAGCAGGGTAAGAGAGCATTTAAGATTCTGCTTCGGTGACGCTATTTGAGATAACGCTCTGTGGAAGGCCTCTTTGAGAAAGCGATATTTGAACAGACCTAAAAGTGAGAGTTTTGCCATCTGGCAGAAAAGTGTGCCAGGCAGAGGGAAGCAGAAAATAGAAACGAGCATGGCAAGTTCAAACAACAGCAATAACACTGCTGTGGCTAAAAGAGAACTGAGGCATGAGTGCCAGGAGTTGTGGGCAAAGAGGTAATAGAGGCCTGATCTAGAGGGTTCTGGGAGCCGTGGTAAAGAGGTCTGATTTCATTCTGAATGGATGAGAAGTCATCATAAGGTTTTGAAATAGGGAACGGTCATGATCTGGTCAGGTTTTAAAGGACTGGCTGCTGCACAGAAAACAAACTATGGGAGGGCAAGGCTGATGGCAGGAAGGGCCAGTTAGAAAGGTACTGAAGTAGACCTGGTTAGAGATGGCTTACAACTGGATCTTAACAGCACAAGGGGATGAGACATGGTTGGACTCAGGCTATACTGTGAATGTGGACTCCAAAGGACTAGTGATGCATTAATAGTGGCATATGATGGCACGAAGAGTAAGGGATGACTGTATTTCTCTTGCTGAGCAACTGGGTGAATGAAGGTACCCTTTACTGAGTAGAGAAAGATATAAGAGCGGGTTTGTGGGGCAAGAGGGAAAAGAGATCAAGAATTCTACGCAGCATAAGGAATGTGTACTTGCAAAACGCTCCCAAGTGATCTGCATCCACCTCTCCCCTACCCAAACCACTGAGGTGAGAACCAATGACCTACTGGAACAGACTCCCTCACAGGGGTGCATTCCCAGTAAGTAAAAACATGACAGGTATTTAACTTCTACACAAAGGGAAGGGGAGAATCTTTACCTAAAGAGATGACAGTCTCATAGTTTTCCTGCATTACATCACTGTAAAGAGCCTTCTGACTGGGATCCAGTAATTCCCATTCTTCCTGGGAAAAATACACAGCCACTTCTTCAAATGCCAAGCTCTACGGAAGAAAATGGGCTTCAGTTTAGTACTGGCCACTCCAGAGGCAGCCCTAACATCTGATCCATGAAAAGCATTGTTGGCCAAGGGAATTTACAGCACATTAAAATTTTTTTTTTAATTTTTTTATTTTGGAAAGAGAGAGGAGGGGAGAGAGAAAGAGAGAAACACTGATTTGTTGTTCCACTTAATTATGCATTCACTGGTTGCATCTTGTATGTGCCTGGACCAGGGATCAAACCCGCAACCTTGGTGTATTGGGATGATGCTCTAGCCAACTGAACTATTTGGCCAAAGCCCATCATGTGTTGTTGTTGTCGTTGTTGTTTGTTTTCATTGAGAAAGCAGAAAGGAAGGAGACAAGGGATCAGCAAACAGCCTGGGAGGTGACCAGTTCCCCAGGGAGAACATCTGGGCTAACATGCCTCTGAGCACCTGCTGGGCAGTGTGGGTCATGCGCAGCAGGGAGAGGCAGCCCAAGCAGCTGGAAAGCACAGCTCACCTGGGACTCAGGCAAGAAGAGCTCAGGCGCCACTGTCCAATCTTTGGTGTTTGCCTGCTCAGGGCAGTCTTGGATCTGGTGAACAGGAACAGCTATGGGTAGAAAAGAGCCACAAGAAATTTCTCTCACTTTCGCCCTGGCTGGATAGTTTAGTTGGTTAAGAGCATCACCCCTGTGGGCCAAGATTGCGGGTTTGTTTTCTGGTTAGGGCACATACAAGAATCAGCCAATGATACCATAAAAAAGTGAAAAAACAACTCAATGTCTCTCTCTCTAAAAATCAATAAATAAAAATTTAAAATAAAAAAGAAGTTTCTTTCACTTCTATGCACATCCTGAGCTCATTTCTGACATATAGAAGATCTTGACTCTTTCAGTAGATGGGAAACCTTTACAATTGTGTATGGTGCCCATAAATGGCCTTATCATTGTTAGTAAGAATGGAGTATCTATCAACCCCCAGAACAGGTCACCCATTTTTCAAAAGGAAAATTAATGAAACAAAAACCCTTCTTATTTTCTTCTCATGACATAAATAGTTCTGAGTTAAAGAAAAATGTAATGGATTTGAAAATGAAATACTCATGGACTCCACTGTTTATCATTTAATATTTTTCCTGATACATGATTTTAGAGAGAGAGGAAGAGAGAAGGAATGGGGGAATGAGAGGGGAGAGAGAGAGAGAGACTAATTTGTTGTTCGACTTATCTATATATTGATCAGTTGCTTCTTGTATGTGCCCTGATCAGGGATCGAACCCACAACTTTGGCCTATCAGGATGATGCTCTAACCAACTGAGCTACCCAGCCAGGGCTCCTTTCCACGCTTCTGAGGAACAGTGTTCATGGCGTTATTTCCAGGGTCCTCTGGCTTGGATATTGCTGTAGCTTAGGCCAGTCCCCTCTTTCGCCCACAGCTGGTCTATTCTAAGGCCATCTGTGCGTGGAGACGAGGCTGCATTTGCACATCCACAGGGCTGGGCATCCAGAAAATGCTCACAATGTTCTGGCTGAACAAATTACTGTCACACCTCCCAGCAGAAATTATCATGAAGCTTCTTACCCCTCTCACACACAGCTTCAGTTTCTTTATGAGTATTCCTGCTCAGCTCTTGTAGATCCTGATATGAACTCCAAAATTCTTCATTCTGGGGCTTGCCCACTGGCTGGGCCTTTGCTGGTTTCAGTTTGAAGCCTGGAGTCTCTGCTGTTTCTCCCAAGAGCACTGCCTCCTTTCCCAGCACACGGACTGCAACCTGAAATAATTCCCATCCTTGTTACCAGAACTTACTTTAAGTTTGGGGGCTTGTGGTAGAGGGAGGGAAGAGCATAGAGTCCAGATTGTGGGAAGTGTGAGACACTAAAAGAAATGACAAAGAGACTTGAGATAATGGGCCACCAATTTTCAACAAAATCTGGGAAATTTAGGATAAAAGAAAAAAAGATGTGGTTATTACCAGCCCTTCAACACAGCAACCCCCAGCCCTCTGCACAGAGCCCAGCTCAGACCACTAGCAGGGTTGGGCAGGCCACCTGTTCCCACGCTGTCTTGACAGCCTTTTTCTCTTCACTTAGATCCCTGCTGCACTGATTTCTTATCTTATACTTTTCTCAAAAGATTAAAATATTTAATTCTCCTATCAACCATATTTTCTTCATGGCCAGTGAACGCTTTTACAGAGAATGTGAATAAAATGGAGAAGAAAGGGTGGGGAAATATTCTGGCTCCAACCTCGCCCCAGATGATTCTGACACTTAACATATGTCCTGCCCTGTATTCTACACAGCAGACCTAAAGCCAGTTGATGTGCTGCCACCTGCCCAAGGTCCTACCATGGAATCCCACTCAATAGCAGAGCCAAGGACCAACCACTGAGCGAGGGCAGTAGAAGCTCTTGACCATGGTGTGGAGGACACTATCCCTCAGCATCTTTCTTCTCTCAGCCACTCTGCTGGCATTTCCAAATCTTTGCTTCTGTTTTTTTCTTTCTCCTTGTTATCTTCTCTCTCCTTTGTCTCTAAGTGTACCCCATTTTTTGTTCTCCCCCTTACTCTCCAACTCCTTGTTGCCCTTTGTTTGTTTCTAATAACTTAAGACCCATCTCATAGGTCAAGCCAGGCTAGGCTTAATTACCCTCAATACGCGCTGAGGGAAAAAGACAAGAGGGAAAAAACAACTCCTCCTCTAAGACCACGGAAATCTCTGCCAGGGTCTATAGAATCTGTGGAATGACTATCGCTGTCTGTCTGTGGTTTCTTGTCCTGCCTTAAATGGCCCAAAGAAACAATAGGTCATTGACCTAACTCATCTTATTTCTCAATTAAATGCTGCCACACCCCATATATCCACCTTCATCCTATTTCATTGTTATGTATCAGGAATTTTTCTTCTCACCCTATTTCTCATTTGAGCAGATTTACTCTGCGAGTGGTCTACCAAGGCTACAGCCTCCTCGATGCTCCATAGGTGGTGCTTCTTCATCCAGGATTCGGTATTCCTGGGCAGAATGGTCAGGAATTGCTCTAATACCAGCAGTACCAAGATCTGATCTTTTGAGGAGAGCTCTGGCCTCAGTATAATTCTAGAAGTTGGCCAAGAGCTTTATGGAGTCCACCTGCTTCACGAGAGTGGAACCTCTGGAAGTGCTGGCAAGAGTTCTCCAGTTGAGACTGACCATTTGTGCACTGTATTTCTTATTCTGAGTGGAGCTCTCTGTCACGGGTTCCTTAGTCTCCCACAGAGCCCATGAGCTAAGGATTCTAATACTCAACCACCTTCAGACTTACCGTCATCATACTGCTCTGGAACAGTCTGCTCCTGGATTGGACATACCACCAGCACTACCTTTGAGAACTGAGGCCCAGTCTGGTCTGGAACAAAAAGAATCTTCCTCCTAAGTCTCTGAGGACAGAAAAAAGTGCAGGTCAATAAGAAAGTCACATGAACTTTACTACTTGCTACTTATTACGAGAGAATGAAGAAAAAAACATACTATCTTGCCTTCCCTTTAACAATCAACCGCCAGGCCCTTTCTCTCCTTTTTTTCAATTTAACTACAGCACAGTTCACTGAAGACAATTGCCAAGTGATGACGACTCTGCTTTAAAAAAAAAAATCACAAAATGTTGGTAGGTGAGTCCTGGCTGGGTAGCTCAATTAGAGTGTCCTCTCGATACACCAACGTTGTGGGTTTGATCCCTGGTTAAGGCACACACAAGAATCAACCAATGATGCATAAATGAGTAGAACAACAAATCGGTTTCTCTTCATCTCTCTCTCTCCCTTCCTCGTTCTTTACAAAAAACAAAAAAAGAGACTTGTGGGTGAGAAAATTGGCACCCACTGGCTCCAAAGAGTTTGGGGATTATCCAAAGAATTCATTGTTGTATGTCCTATCTTAACTTCCCCATGTCAAAGGAAGGTAAGGAGAACATTCTGAGTTTTTCTTACATTTTAACTATTACCCTAGTCTTCTACTTTTACTAAGAGTACAAATTCTATGATCCTTCATCTTCTTGTGATGATGGAAGCTTTCACTTCGTGGAATATTTGAGATTCTGTTTTTATTGTATAAACACTGGAATGAGAGCTGAAACAGTGAGAACATAGTAGAAAGAAATTAGGGGGGAAAAAAGTCTTTTCCTAGGAAAAGTAGCCTAATCCTTCAATTAAGTAACTGGATGTTCAACATTCTTCTTCGGTACCTCTTTGCAAGACCTAAATCTGCATACGCAGATTTATACTTGCATTTTAAAATTTCTCTTTACTCGAAATACAAAAAAATTACACCCGACCTTTCTTTACAAAATGTTTATTCAAATATCAAATCACAAAAGGAAGAGGAGAATGGGAGCTGGCGATGATTAAGTTGACCCTTCTGCTGACTTTGTTTCAAGAATCTTTTATTAGGCTTCTAAGGGAGGCTAAGGAGAGCTTCGTGAGCCTCATTCCACCACGGTATTCACAAATGGCTGGCTCCTCGCTGCCCACCCAGGCTCAGGAGGCCCGGAGACACGTCCTATGCTTCGCATCAGCATGACGTGCGATCTCTCTAACGCTTAACTGAGGTTCTCGGGCCGAAAAACAAACAAACAAACACGCCAGCGGAGGAGGGAATGGGGACATTTCTTAAGGGCAAGCGCAAGCCCAGGAGCTATCTGTGCAAAGGGCAGAAAGACTGGCCTCCGGAGCAGGAGGGCCGGGCTCGCCCCGGAGTCCGGCCACAGGCTCCGGCGGGCCACGGGAAATGGCCCCCTCGCTTCCGGCAACTTCTGATAGCTCGCGTGGGCTCCACAGCCTGCACCTAAGGGAAACCGATTCTCGCTTACCTCGGACAGTTCGGTTTCTAATAGGCTACACCCTGTTCCTACGTCTCAACTGCAACTCTCCGCCGCCTGGTGCTCTAGTAACCGAGAACACCGCCGAACGAGCCTATGAGCAAAGGGTCGGGGCGCAGGTCCACAAGCCCCTCTGGCTGCAGGAGGCTGTTACTACGTGAGCCTGGGAACTGCGCTGATACTGGAAGCGAAAGTTGAGCGCTTCCGGCCAGGCCGGGTGCCGCTGTTTTGAGTCCGTAAGCGCCAAGACTCAAGGATAAGCGGAAGGGAATCGGCCTCCGGCCCCAGTTCAGCCTGGCAACATAAGAGTTAATGCCACCGAGTGTCCAAACTGCACTCCTAGATTGGCCTCCTGACGGCTGGGCTTTGGGTGTCACCCTCTCGCGGTCTTCTCACGTGAGCCTTAAAGCGTCAGAATCGTTTGTGTGGAGTGCTCTGAAGGAATGAACTGGAACCTGATAGAGAATGACCTGGGGAGACAGGCAGTGGGACATTTCGAAGGGACGTTTGTGCTGAGACCTAAAGAGGGAAGGAGCTGGTCACGCCTGGAACTGAGAGGAAAGCACTCAGCCCACTCCACAGCTAGGGCACAGCACACGCCAAGAGCCTCAGGTGGGGAGGACTCTGCATGTTTGATAAAGAAGGGAGGGTTTGTGGCTAGAGCTTCAGGATCAAGGAGAAAAATGATATGAGAGCAAGTGAGAAGAAGGCAGGGGCCATGTCATGCAGCGGAGTTTGGATTTTATTTTGTGTGCAGTAGGAAGCCACTGAAGAGTGTTAATAGGAATGGACATGATCTTACATTTTTAAAACATCTACTGGATTCCATGTAGAGACAGAATGGATTAGAGGGTCCACCAGATGGGGCAAGATTTCAAGTTAAGTTAATAGCACATAAAGAGGGTGGAGATCCTACGTGTTCTATTACTTCAGAATCATTTATATTAATGGGAACGCGTTTACCCTGACATTCTGCATAGTTCTTCATGTACTCAAGACATTAACTGTCACCCCACCACATCCAGCTTAATTGCTTTCAGACTACATTTCTATTATTTTTGCCCTTCTTATGGAATTCTTTTGGTTTCACTTGTCTCAATATTTTAGGGGGAAACTCTCAATTAAAAATTATCTAAATTTAGATTAAATTCACATACCATAAAATTAGCCATTTTCAATTGAACAATTCAGTGGCATTAAGTACAATCACATCACTCCCAAACATTGTCATACCTCCAAAGTAAATCCTATATCCATTAAACAGATGCTCCTTGTTCTGTATGGATTTGCTTATTCCGGACATTTCATAGAATTGGAATCCTAAAATATTGGGTTGGCCAAAAAGTTCATTTGTTCTTTTTCTGTAAGATGGCTCTACTAGTGCTTGGTTGTCTTTAATTTCATTTGAAACAATTTTGTTAGATTCTATTGTGACAGTTGTCATGTCAGTATGCATTTAAAAAACTCATCAAAATTTGTGAATATTTGTGTAGTCATTTTAATATTGAAAATGGAAGAAATACTCAACATTTTCAGTATATTATACTTTCTTATTTCAAAGGGTAAAAATGCAACTGAAACACACACAAAAAAGATCTGTGCAGTGTATGGAGAAGGTGCTGTGATTGATCGAATGTGTCAAAAGTGGTTTGTGAAGCTTGGTGCTGGAGACTTCTCTTTGGACAATGTTCCATGGTTGGGTAGACCAGCGGAGGTTGACAGTGATCAAACTGAGACATTAATTGAGAACAATCAACAGGGAGAGAGCCAACATATTCAAAATATCCAAATCAATAAAATTATTGGTGAAAATGAAAAATATGTCTTTTATTTTATAGAAAAAACTAACAGGCTTTTTGGCCAGCCTCGATACGTGACCTTTTATATCTGGCTCTTTCATTTAGGTGCCTATGAGATATTAGCAAAGGGGGGGGGGTCACACAAAAGAGCTGGACTTGACAGATGAAAAAGTGGCAGATGCACCCTGGGTTTTTAGGAAACCAGGACTTTCACCATCTGTTCTCAGTGAGCCTCAGTTTCATGAGGAAGCTTGGGTACGCAAGCAAAGCAACCAGCTATAAAGGAAAGTGACTAAGCTGTTCTGTGAATGAGGTTTACACGGCACTCTGGAGCAGTGTCAAATGTAGCTCAGATGCCTCTGGGACAGTTGCTGTTGAGGAAGGCAAGGCTGCAGCCCAGAGCCCTCTGCCTTTCAAAAGAAGATGGAAAATCTGCTGCCCTCATAAGGCTCTTCCAGTTCTCTGTGGAGCTTGGCAGACAAGACTGCTAAGGCAAACGGAAGAAGCCAGCACAAATGAAAGTGAAGTGAGGAGGAATACGAGGACAGTGGAGGCCTCATCTAAACATCGGACAGCAAGCAGCCAGTCCTGGAAACTGGGAGCCCTGGCCCTTATAACCTGCTCCAGAGCCACATGGTTGAGGAACTTTCTTCACATGTGTCCAGGTACTGATCACCTATTAGCAAATTGCTCCCCCAAACTGGGTCTTGTCTTCCAGCTATGAATTAAAAATGGCCCCTGATCTCTCACTGTTGCAGGTACATTGGGATAAAAGCTATAGTGGATACACAATGAAAAGCCATTCATCTGGCCAGGTGCATGCTCTATATAGGGGAGAATAGTACCTAAACTCTTATG
>PVJD01009235.1:0-64893 GCA_004026545.1 Mormoops blainvillei | reverse complement strand
CTCTGGTGTGTGTTTGTGGGGGATAAGTGGGAAAGTTTTAGGTGGGAGTAAATGACTATGAGTCTGTAAGTGCTTTTTGGGTAAGAGGTTGGGTAAGGGATAGGTCTTCAATCCCAAAGTGATCCCTTGGTGACCCCCATGCATGTTCTCAGAACATGTGTCATGAGCTCAAGGTGGCTGGGGGTCTTGCCCCAGGGCTAATCAAAGTGGAAGCCCTTGGGATAACCAATGTCATTCAACTTGGGTTCTGACAGTACAGGCATTGAAATTGACCCCTTCTTTTTAGAAAAAAGTTGTGCTCTTATCAAAAGGGGTAGAATTATTCACTATCAGAATGCTCTTGCCTTGATATGGGAAGATCTTGTCACCTCTAAAAATTTTAAGTAAGTGGCAAACTTAGTCTTCTGATTTATGAGGAATATTCAATAGCCTACATGACTGACTTGAGGATCTTCCTTAAAAATAGCTTCCCCAGACCAAGGCAACTGTTATTGGAATTCCAATATTAGAGATTCATCCTTTAGCATTGACTATAGCCCTAATGGTGTGGCTTGCTTTTAAAATGTAAGATACTGGTGGAGATAAACACCACATTAAGTCACAGTGCCTTCAGTGTGAATTAATTCAGCAGTTCAGGGACTCAGGGCCCTGTGGCAGCTCTGGGTCAGGACGGGCAGGGAAGAAAAACTGAGAGGTCAGAAGCAAGGGGCAATGTTCCAAGAGGGGAAAGGTTTACTTATTTTCCATCATTGCAGAGAGCAGTTTTGGAAAAGTATTGCCTGTCTGTTTATGATAAAACACAGAAGAGTCTTTGTCAGGTAACAGTAGTGTCCAAGAAAAGCACAGAAGAAGGAAGTCTGTCCTTATTTGGGGTTAATTTCATTAACAGAATCACTGGGTGTTTATACTATAATTCACAATTCCAGTGCGCTTCCATAATTAATATTTCACTTCCTCCTTAGAATATTGCAATGGAGTGCAATGGACTACTGTGACAGAAGATTTTACAAAAGATGAAACTCAGCTGTTCAGGGGTGGTCTATTAACCACTTCAGTGGATTCCTGGGAAATTGAAGGATGAAATTGGTGGCAGTGGTGTTAATTACCAGGTCTATGAACTCTCTAAAATGGTATTTAAAGATTATGTTTTGCATGTGCAGGTATGAATTTTTATTGAAGAGATATTCACTACATTCTCAAAGTGCTCCTTGAACCACAAAAGGTTAAGACCTTCAGATTTTTCAGTGTGTAACTGGAGTGGTATGGAAAAAATTCACCAAGTACAGCCCTTTTGCTAAGTGAACTAGGTATTCCAGACTGGAGAGCTGCAGTCCCTCTGTTCCCAACATTGCTTGAAGGACACCATGTCACTAGGTGGTTACCCACCTTCCATCTTCATTACCCATTCAGAAGGCCCTCCACATGCTCAACAGACCTGCCTTGTACAGTGTGAGCATTTTGTCACATGTAAGCCTAACTTTAAGGAAACCAAGTTTAGAGTAGAACCAGAAACCAAGGAGGAACTCAGCCTCAGTTTCAAATCTCCCAGCCCCAGCTGGGTACCTCAGATCTTCTTTAGACCTCTGGTCTTCAAAAAGCAGAAGGAGGAAAAATACAAAACTTGCTGATGCCCATGCAGATCTCTACCCAGCAAGGGTTAGGGGTGGGGAGTGGGGTGCCATGGCTCTTCAAACAGCCCCATGAGCTTCCAAGATTAAGGTAAAGACATTCAACCAATCAGAGTGGAGGTGCTGTCACCATGCTTACTACAGATGGAAATCAGAAGGAAAGCTTCCTGCCAGTGGAAAAGAGCTCCAACCTTTCAGCATCTCTGGGCTACAATGGAAGAAAAAGAGTTGCCTTGGGCCACACATTAAATACGTTGTGACATGTAATCACAAAATAATCTGATAATGTTTTAAGTAAATTTTTGATTTTGTGTTGAACCGCATTCATAGCCATCCTGGTCCACATGCAGCCCGCAGGCTGCTGGTCGGACACCCCTGCCAGTGAAGAGCAACCGCCACACGCTTAGGAAAACTGACAATAGTTTAGGTCTCTTGACAGGGCCCTCAGTTAGAATGGTGACCTTAGTCGCTTCGCTGACTTGGAATCAGCACCAGGGAGGCTTTCTCCTTCAGGCAGCAGAGTGAGTTAGAAAGGATTTTAAACTGCCACAGCCAAGGAACAAGAAAGGAGAGTCACCAAGCAGGTAGCTGGGTCAGGAGAAAATTCCCCTCCAACCGTGAAGTTGCAGGGCTCTCCTGGTGGCTGAGGGAGCAAGGTCTCCTTACTGGGTTCTTTTGTGCCCCTGGTGAACCCCATTGTTTTGGAGCAGGAGGGAATTTGGGAGAGCCAGGTGTTCCTCTGGTCTCTTTGCTGCCATTTGAGCAGCTTTTTTACTTCAGGGAATTTCAGTCTCCACGTAGGTTTGGATCCAGACTTGAAGAATGATTCGTTAAGCTGGAATGAGTGATAGCGTCATCACAGCATTTGTTTTGTTGACCATGGACTCTTACAATGCAGCAAAATCAACTCCCAAATAAAGTGTAACCTCAAGACTTAAAATGCCACACCATAGGTGCCACCCCTCTGCAGATACGATTAGAGTCAGGAAGCCAACTTCACTTGTCCCAACACCTTGAAGGTCAATTCCCAGTGTTCACGGCTGTGGAAGATGTTGATCCTCAAAAGGCTGCATTCCTGCATAAACAATGGACCTTACATAGTTTAACTCCTTTATATAAATTCTCCTACACTAATCTCTGAGTGCATTTATTGCTGCTGAAAAGCAAAAAGGACTTTCTGTGGAAGTGGGATAAGACTTCAACATCAGAGTGATTTTCTCTACTTCCCTAGGAATGAAAGGAACCCAAAGAAACCCTGAAGTATTTCTTGTCCAGTTCTGTCAAAAATCTCAACTGCCATCTGAGAACAGAATGTGAAGTATTGTGGCTGATTGGTTCTGACATCTATTTGAAAACAGCCTTCCAGAGACTGTTTCAGAGGATTTCACCAGTCTACCCTTATTCTTGCAAATAGAGCAGAGATCAATACAGCCATAATTGGAATCTGATTTCAGAAAACTTGACTTATTTCAGTTTCTGATGAATTAATGCATTTAATATTTCCTGGATGGTTGCTATGTAGATGGCAGGCAAAATGGACCATTATATGGCTATAACTGAATTTCTTTGGTCTATACACTGTAGCCCTCAAAGACTGGACATTTCTTATGTCATACATCCAGCGGATGCAAAAGTTTTGTGGGACAGTGTCCACAAAACATCTGGGGATGTTACATAAGGGGAAGTTGACTTTTTTATATTTCTGTAGGCATTTCAAAATTCATTTATCAGCCACAAGGTTGGCTCATGTTTCAACATCTATAACTCTAGCACATACTGATGGAAAAATAAGGATTCTGTGTCATAAATACTTTATTGGAGTGTTAGCATATTTGACAGAACTGGCAATTTTTCAAATTGAGTGAGGCCTTGTGGGGACTATAAGGTATGGTTTATGTACCTTTTTCTCATTGATTATTTGCCTAATTGCTATGCTGAGAGGGACAGGAGGAGAAACAGTCTTGCATTTCTGCATCTGTCTTTCTCATAGTCCTTTTGGAGTTGCCCAGATACAAGCTAAGAAAGATCGCGAGAAAGAGGTGGTAGTGGATGAACCACAGCCAGGTGCAATCGTCATGGTGACCTGAGAGGCCATTCTCTAGACAATGCTAAGTTGTTCATTTATTGGCCATCTTTCTAAAAAAAAATGTGATGTTTATTATGCCAAACTTTTAGAATTCAAATGAGATATTGCTAATACCTGATTTGGGTCTTCAAAACCTTTAATCCCCTTAAGCATTTTAGACTTTCATTCAGAAAGAATTTCTGTCTTCTAAAGACATTTTCCTAGCATCATTTTGCTGTAGAAAGCTAGCAATAAAAAACCCTCTGCAAAGGAAACTAAAATTAATATATATTTTAAACCACTAATGTGCTTCTGTTTTTAATATTGTTCAATTATGATTGTAATGCTGAATTAAATATTCACCTTAAAATGAAAAAATGAAGAAAATCAGATTTTTATAAATCTTTTAAAAGATGAATGGGAAAATTCTTTACAAAATGATGCAAGGTATTTTTTCAAAGAGCTTCATTTATAAAATGTTAATTTCCAGACTCGTTACGATGCCTATAAGTTACATAGAAATGGTTGAATGAAAAGAGTGTGATACTCTGTGCATATTGCTTTAACATAGGTTGACCCCAGGTTAATCAAGAATGCCAAATAAGGGGGTGATCAGCCAGGGTTATATCAGAAAGGCCAGACCCATCTTTTACAAGATCTCCTTGTTCAACTATCATTGCTTTGCTTTTATTATAGTAGGTATCAACAAATGTGGTTTCACTGATGAAAGTTGTGTCTTGTAAATTAGTTCTTATTGGGGAAATTAAGGAGATTTAAGGTGCGTAAATAGAACTCGGAGGTACTTTTTCTCTGAATGAACAGGGCCTAAGAATCCACTCAACCATGGGCCTGCCCTCTTTGAGGATATTTTCTTAATCGGAGCTCCAGTTGGTCCTCTGTCCAATCATTGGCTTAAGACATGAGATGGTATCTATCACAGTGTTTTGAATCTTGCCCAGGAATATGACTGTGTCTGCTGAGCAAACCTTTTATAGTACATATTTGGAGCACCTAAAGGGATGATAAAAACTGGAATTTGATTGTGTTTAGAGAACTGGTTGATAAATTGTTCTGAACCTACTTTGTTAATAAATGTTTATCAAATAGGTGTCTGTATGTACATGAGAATTCGGCCTAAGACTTACTTTCATTATGATTCGCTAACAAGGTTGCAGAGGAAAGCCATTTATTGCCCACTCAAATGTCCTCAAAAGCTACTGTGATCTACCAAACCAAACCAAGCAATACAAGCTGTCCATGGCCAAACTGAATTAAGTAATTTGCAATAATCCTATTTTTCAGAGGGTTGCTAATTGTAACTGTAATGTAGGATTTACTTACATAGATTCTGAACATTTTTATTACTCTAAAAAATAGTGTGAGGGAAAAAGACTACCATACAAGAGGATAAAAAAGGGATAAAAAGGCAAGTATAAGATGAAAGCTTAGAGGAAGTCTTCAGAGTGTAGATGAAGATCCGATCTAAAGCACTGGGGAGAACGAGCACAGATGGACAGAGAGCTTATTTCTGGACAGAATGAGTGGAAACATTGGACAGAAGCTCTCCCCCTCTCCCTGCCCCCAGTAGATAAGTTAGAGAAAGAAAGTGATGACTTCATTATTTCCAGAAACTCTTAAATGTACTTGGAGAAAAATTCTAACTGGCATCACCACAGTATTTCTGGAAATTTCCTACTTCCGTTTTCAGAAATCTGTTTGAGAACTGTCAACATTTTACTTGTCTCATGATGTTGGTGTTGACCACATCTTTAGAGATGTTCTCTGAGTTTAGTGTTTAGCAAAGCCAATTAATAAATGCTTATTGAATGTCAGTTGTGACTGTGCTAGATACTTAGAGGGATAGCAGAGAAGCACTAGACTCAGTTCTGACCTCAACAACTGGTTTCAGATGCTGATTTCACAGACATTAAATAACCAGTGACCCATTCTGTGCATTTTATGCTCCTGACCATTTTTATAATGGGTTTTAGAGAAAGAGGATATCAGTGTTGTTAGGATTTGAACTGAAGCTGTAGTTTAAAAGGATAAATATTTGTTTTGATGGGGAAAGGAGGCCTTTGGAACAGAGCCAAGGGGGAGGGCATGGGAAGAGGGAAAACAAACAGTCTCTACATTAACACAGCCATGTCGCCCACAAGTGAGGTCTTGGGAGCTCAGAGGCCCTGTTTCCATTCTCTGTGGCCGGTATTGATTGAATTCATTGTGTCCAGCAGACCAGTGATTTATGTGGCAGTTTGGTGGAGATGGCACCTATCCCTACTACCATTAAGCCCCCAAAAGTCAAGACTATAGCAAACAAAATTTATGTTCAAAAAGTAAGTTAGGTCATGAAATGATTCACCCACAGGCCAGGGTTAATCTGCAGGTTTATGTGGTGCTGGGATAGGCACCCAACAGACTCAAAATCATACAGGAAAGGCACTGAGAAATGATGACAGTGCATTGGTGGGACAGGAGGATTGATAGGTCTTATTTAGAGTGAGTGGGAAGGGCTTCCCAGGCCCTTCGCTAGATTTCACTAGTCAGCTCCCCAACACATAACACAGAATTAGCCTATCAGCACATAACCAGATCATGCTAATTTAAAACATTCCTCTTTCATTGAAATCAAACCTAACTCACTTATTATTTTAACTACCCAGTGGAGTTTGTGGTAGAATTTCAAAAACCAAGAAAAAAACATGAAAACTTCAGAGAGTTCAAAGAACAGTCAGTCAATTTTATCAGCACAGTTGTTTAGGTCATTGTTACTTGAAAGAATTAGGGGTAAGAAGGTCCTCAGAGAACATGTATCCACCCACCTCATTTACAGATGAAGACAAAGGTTGGAGACTTAGGAGACTTACACTGGTTACTTAGCTGTTTAGAGCAGGGTCAACGTTAAGACAAGACTGAAGAAATTCTGGGTTTAAGTCCTATATTCTTTTAATAAAATTTGCCAGCAAATTATGAGTGTTCAATGAACCTTACAATTAAAAAAAAAAAGCTTTGTTGAGATATAATTCACTTAACATACAATTCATTCATTTAAAGTTTGCAGATTGATAGACTCTAATATGTTCGCAGAGTTGTGCATTCATCACTATGACCAACTTTAGAACATTTTCTTTACCCTTAAAAAGAAACCCCATACTCCTTAGCTCTCCACCCCAAATACTTTTGTTTGGCCATTTCTTAATTTTCTTTTCATTTTTATTTAGATACTTTGACCGCTGAGCCCTAGAAAACCACCAATCTACTTTCTGTCTCTATCATTTATCAGTTCTGGACTTTTCATAAAACACAGTCATAAAATACTGATCTTTTGCAACTAGCTTCTTTTACCTAGTAGTTTTTCAAGGTTCATCCACGTTGTCATGTGTTATTTAACAATGTGTTATTTAACAATGGGGATATGTTCTGAGAAATGTGTTGTTAGGAATTTTGTGGTTGTGTGAACATCATAGAGTGTATTTACAGAAATCTAGATGGCGTAGCCTACTGCGCACCTAGGCTATATGTCATACCTCTGTCATATATGTGGTCCATTGCTCACCCAAACATCATTTGACAGGGCACAACTGTACTTCATTTCTTTTTATTGCTGAATGATATTCCATTGTAAGGCTTCTGTCACATTTTATTTACCCATTCATCAGTTGTCAGACATTGGGTTGTTTCCCTTTTTTGGCTGTTAGGAATAATGCTGCTAAACGCATTCATGACAAAGCTTTGTGCAGACAAATGTTTATTTTCCATTGGGTATACCTGGGGGTGGAATTGCTGAATTAATATGGTAACTCTATGTTTAACTCCCTAAGGAACTGTCAGGCTATTTTCCAGAGCAGCTGCACCATTTTACATTCCGATTAGCAGCGAATGAGAGTTCCCACTTCTCCACATTCTCACCAACACTTGTTATTATCTGCCTTTTTTATTATAGCCATGCTAGCGGTTGTGCAGCGGTAATATAATGTAGTTCTGATTTGCATTTTTCTAATGGCTAGCGATGTTTAGCATCTGTATATGTGCTTGCTGGCCATTTGGAGAAATGTCCATTCGGATTCCTGACCACGTCTAATTGGGTTATTCGTCTTGAGTTGTGATAGTTGCCTATGTATTGTGGAAACAAGTCCCTTATAAGATATATGATGTGCAGCACTTTCCTCCCACTGTGTGAGTTGTCTTTTTAATTTTCTGATGGTGTCTGTCAAAGCATATAAATTTTGATAATGTCATAGATTTTTAAAGGGTGATTTTTTTTCTCTGCCTTTGGGTCATTTATAAATAATATATATGAGATCATAAAATATTTGTGATAGAACACCTGTGGATTGATCTGCATTCAGTAGTTTCAGCTCGATACGAAGAGCAGTAAAAATGGATAGAAGCAGTGGCAGCGGAGGAAAGAGCAGAGCAGTAGGTTGCGGTGCCAGACGGCACCGTTACAGGCCCTTGCAGCCCTGCATATCTGGGAATTACCCCAGTTACCTAGTACCAAAAGGCCCCTATTCAGTGTCACCATGAGAAGAGATAATGTCCTTTACAAGACGTTATTTTTTATAATTTTCTGTGTCTTCCTGTTCGTAATAAAGGGAGTCCCCGTAGCAATAGCATTTATTAATGAAGCCAGGTATACAGTTATTTTAACTGTAACAGGATTTTTGATAGGTTTATGCATATTTATGTCTGAGTGACCATTTTTATTGTGCTGGTGGATGAAGCCAGATTTCCAGGTTGTTAACATTATAGCGCAAATAGAATGAAATTGTTTATTTCCTTGTCCTTCTCCCTTCACCTCCCCCAATCCTGCCACTTCCCATCTAAACACAGGAATATACTAATCAGGGAAATATGCACTGGTGTTTAGTAAAGAGGTCAAATCCATTTGGATGGAATTCCAGGCTCCATGTGCTAACAATGGCAGGAAACTGGGTCCTCGAGTTGGCTGCAGCCAGGAGCTGTTGAGGGATAGATTGTTGAAAGAGCCAGCCCTGGGGCAGGCTGCTTTGGCTTGCGTTGTGTTTGGAATGCCGCGATTGTTCCAGACACAATGAGGGATCTGTCTGTCCACACCAGACACGTTGTAATTACAGGAACAGAAGCTAAGTTACTGCGTCTTAATTGCGAATGATTCCATAGTGGTCTGTATACAGCACTGCCAATTTGTCCTCTGGACTGTTTAGGGACAGGCAGGGCTTTTAGTTCAATGTTTTTGGTGATTAGGGAAGTAGACCTTATGCTTTATATCTACTTTATTCATGTGCAGGTGATACAAAGACCCCTTCCGGGCTGCCTGTCTTGTTGATTTTGATGATGCATACCAGTATACAGTACTGTCTGTGTTGAGAGGACAGGATGCTGAAAGTCTCTTTGTCTTTGGTGTCCTCAAAACTTGATTTGTTGTGATCATAACATCAGGTAGAGAAGTCTTCTTGTGTCACTTAGGAACAATTTCCTCATTAGAAAAGAAGGTTGAAATCTGGCCTTGCCATCACTTCTAGAAAAAAGACAGCTACAACAGATGAGAATTTGTAGCCACACGTAATCACCACGTGGATATTCTTTGTGAACTAAGATCTTTGTCTCTTAGAAAGCACATTATGAAAATTCTCCACTTTGAATATTATAACATTAATTTAGTTGTTCATTCAACAAATGTTATTTGAGGGCCTATTATATGCCAGGTATTTTATTAGAAATGGGGTGAAAAGTAGCAAAAGAAAAGGTCTACTTAGGAGCTTAGAGTCTCAGTAGGGACCAAAACATGTCAATGAATACGGCATTATGATAGTATTATGACAAAGTCATGCATGTTTCATGATCTACACATAAGAGTGATGAAGAACATTCATATTCCTGGAAGTAGCTGAAAGCCTTTTCTCACCTGTCATTGGCCAGAATTAAGATGTGGACCAATACTAAGCCAGTCACTGGAAAGGCACACGGACTGACTCGGAGGCCAATCAGACCCACTTGAGGAGAAGGGGACAGGGGCAGCTTCCCCGGAGGAACAGGCGAAGGTGGGACTTACGGGTATCAATAAAATCCAGCCTCTGTTTGAAAGAAGACAGGGAAATGATGCTGGCAGACAACTAATAATATCGGCTTTCTTCAACTGACATGTCAGAGAGCTCTCTCTGGCAGCAGTGTGGAGAATGGGGTGGCGGGGGCAGGTTGAAGACAGAGAGACAGTGAGGAGGTGCCACAGTCCTCGGGGAGAGGCAGCGAGGCCTTGAATTGAAGTGGTGACAGTTACTAAGTAGAAGAGGGAGCTTCCGGGAGCTGTGAGGAAGAATTTATAATCGTTATTCTTAAGCGTTTGGAAGGAAATGTACCCCTTTGAGAATCTGATGCAAGCAGTTTTATATTAAATGTCAAGATTTGCTCCATTTTAGCATCAGCATGACTTTAATGTCAGGGAAGCTGGGCTGGTGAGCCCTTTTTACGGGCCACCGTTCTTGTTCCAGGTGGGCCCAGAGATCCCTAACCTTATCATGGGGGTTGGAGAGATAAAGAATGAGAAACAGCATTTATCAAGGGCTGATTGCTTATATCATGCTCTGAGGTCTACCAAGCAGATGGGAAAACTGAGGCATTAGATACACTATTCAATATCTTACCCCTGGAAAACGGCAGCTGTCGAGTTTGATCTTGAATTTGTCTGAATCACAGTCCCAAGCAACCGAACACCAGTGCTGCCATATTTGGTCCACATGTGACTGACTGTGATTACTACTTTTTTCTTTCCTGGAATCCTTTGGTGACCTCTGTTTGTGCAGCTGAAGGAGACACTCATGACCTCATTCCTGACAGTTTTGGGAGCTGACAGCAGAACATTCAAGGAATGACACTGAGTAACTTTTTTCAAGGTCATTTCCTGTCAACGATCTCTGCAAAGATCACATTCCTTAGGGCTGTGTAGGGGTTGGACACAGACCCTATTCTGTCAGGCAAGAGATGCCTGGGGTGGCTGCAATAGGCAGACGAGGACGTAAGTCTACATCCTCTGTGACATGCTTCGCTGGTAAAAACACCCCCGCCCCCCACAGTTGGCTAAAAACAAACCAGGTCTGCTAGGTTCCATGACTCATGCTTGATGAAGTCTTTACCCTGAGTCAATAATTCGCATTTTAAAGGCAAATACTGAGCTCCACACCTAACCAGGTTACACTGTCTGGAGTAGCTCCGTGTGTTAGTTTGTCTTATTAGAAGCAGCACCTTCTTAGGTTCTTGAAGTGGGGCACACTTGATGTGGACTTTTAGGGCCTCTGCCCCTTTCCTATCCAGGTCTCACAAAACAGTGGGTGTAGATGTAGGTGTTAGGAGAAGGGAGCCTGGTGAACTGAACAGGTGATGAGGTCTGGAGCCAGGAAGTCCTGGTTTCCCATGTGTTTCTGCCCTTTATTACCACGTGATGCTGAGTCGTTTACCCTTCAGAGCATTAGTCTATCATCTTTGAAATGGACATAATCATGCTACATTGAATAGTGTTTGTGAGATTTGAAGACGGTGTGTGCAAAGTACCTGGGCACATAGTAGGTGCTCAACAACATGGGTCTCAGTATTCGCTTTGCTGCATGCCCTCTGCTTAGCTGAGTTGTTG
Organism: Mormoops blainvillei; assembly: GCA_004026545.1. Taxonomy (NCBI): domain Eukaryota; kingdom Metazoa; phylum Chordata; class Mammalia; order Chiroptera; family Mormoopidae; genus Mormoops; species Mormoops blainvillei. Next base: position 53,594 of record PVJD01009235.1, on the reverse strand, counting down.
TCTCCCTTATCCCTTTATTTCACATTAAGGGCTTTATTTATTTCTTTAAAAGAGAAAGACATGAGTATGAGTAATGTGTATTATATATACTCATGGGTACTTTTTGCCACCTCTCCCATCATCTTTGTATTTTGCATCACCCTGCAGCGGGATGCTGGTTACAGCAAGCCATGGCGATGAGGGAGAAGCAGGAGCACAAAATCAGGAGACTTCGCATCCGTCCATCCGTCCGTCCACCTATATTCTTTCTTTTCCTTCCTTCCTTCTTCCTTCCTTCCTTCCTTCCTTCCTTCCTTCCTTCCTTCCTTCCTTCCTTCCTTCCTTCCTCTCTCTTTCTCTTTATTTCTCTCTCTCACTCTTTCTTTTCTCTTTTCTTTTCTTTTCTTTTCTCTTTCTTTCTTTCTTTCTTTCTTTCTTTCTTTCTCTCTTTCTCTCTTTCTCTCTTTCTCTCTTTCTCTCTTTCTCTTTCTCTCTCTCTCTCTCATCATTTTCTTCTAGCTCTGCCTATGGAGAAGTCATCCAAACTTGTGGGACCTGCACTGATTTGTCTGTAAAAAGAGGGGCTTGAAAAAAAAGATCTTTCAGACACTTCAGGCTCTTGCTGATCTGTCTCCAGGAGCTCTTCCCTTTGAAGTACTAACTTAAATTCTGGTGATAAGCTGGCCAGTGAGTGAAACACTACCACCTTGCCAAACCTTGTAGATGTTTTCCTGTACTGGCTGATACTTAGAATCAAATTTCCTACAGTGAGCAAAAGTGGGGCCAGCACACTCAGTAACACCTCCACTGTGAATGTTCCTGTGGAGTATGAAACCAATCAAACCTTCACATTTCCAGGAACACTACTTTTTCCTCCATGCTCTCCATACATTTGACTTGTTTATGTGTAGATTTTTAAACATAGTTGACTTACAAGGGGGTGAGTTACTCTGAAACATAAATTGTGTTAATTGTGTCAGCTAATTAAAATTGGTAGCATAGCATGAGCTTGTTTAGACATTAAATATCTTTCCTGTTGTTTTTCTCATACTCAGGAATGAATGGTAGGTTAAGAAGTACAATTCCAGTTCATAAAACATCAGAGGAACTAACTGGGTCTATTTATGTTTTACCTAACGATGTGGAATTTGAGACTTTTCTTAAAGTGAAAGCTGACCAACTGGATGTTTGCACGGACCAAATGTTTTCATCAGAAACTTTTTGAATCTTCTTAGAATCCTAGTGTGTTAGAGGTGAAAGGAGCCTAACAATTTCTCAGCAATTTCTTCTCCATCTCTCACTTGTCCCTCTTTTAGCTCAAAAATGAACAATCATAATGTATTTTACCTTAAAGAACATTTTCACTGAAAGACAACTGCAGAAACACAAATTGCCTCAAGTGGTGTAGTAACTCAGAAGGGATTTTATTTTCAATAAAAAAATAAGAAATTTAAATTTTTTTGTATTCTTAGAAATTTACCATACAGGTTGTGTCAGGGTTTTTAAAAATTGCTTGTTTATCTGAGGCAGTTGTACTCTGTGAACACTAAGAAGCCAGGATGAATTTTGCCAGCAGGTGGCACTAAATGTTTTCATTAGAAAAATAACAGTGTGAAGGATAACCTCTTTTGCATCCGCTCTGTTAGAGGGGAAAAAAAAAACACAACAACAAACGCCTTTTAAGTGAGTGTTGTGGTTCATTCACCCAAGTTCAGGAAATGTGCCTTTCTTATTTGGTGGTTTTTTGGCAGTATGCTGGTGCAGCTCAGGGTGAGTTATTTCCTTGAAGTTTATTGAAAAGGGAACTATGGTGAAATGAAAGTCTTTAAAGCTTTATTAGAGTTTTGTAGACCAATTAAAATCCAGTCTGTCAGCCCACAATACCTCCCTAGCTCCTTCTAGGTCTGAAAGTACATGGGGTGCTGAAACGAAGGACAGCGAGATTTTCCCTTTTTAGCACTTGCTGTACCGTCTTATCTTTTTCAGATCCCAAGGTCGCTTTTATGGTCTGGTTAAAATTTTGCCCTGTTTGGGAAAGAGAGTAGCATGATGGAACCTAATTGATCCAAGCCATGTTTGAAAGGGGCACACTTACACCTTCAGGCATGTGTGCCGAGGGGAATGTTTTTCTCAGCCGCTGCTCACAGTTACCAGAAGAAAGTGCTGCCATACAAAAGATACTGAAAAATATTGACTGATTCGTGTCAAATTTTAATTCTTTTTTATTACCACTTTCACTATTTTTAAGCTTACAGTTCAGTCGTGTTAATATACTTACAATATTTTTCAGTAGCCCCTCAAAAATGTTTCACCTTGCAAAACGGAAACTCTGTACCGGTGAAGCAACAACTCCCCATTTACCCCCAACCCCCAGCCCCTGGTAGCCACCATTCTACTTTATATTTCTATGAACTTGACTACTTTGGAGACCTCATATAAGTGGAATCACGAAATATTCAAAACACTTTGCCTAACAAATCACATATAATTATGTCAGTGTATAATACTGGGAAGATGGCTATTTTTACCCCAATTTAAAGAAGTTATTTAAAAATATGCCTAAGCTTGTATCAAACTATTTACATTTCTAGATGTCTTAATATGTGATGCTGAGGAAGTGTGTGAGTAGGTAATAATATAGTTTTATGTAAATATGTAAATAAGTCATACAATATAAAAAGTATGTATCTATCAAAAATTATTTCTGTGTAATTTTTTTCCAGTAAAAATGCTTCTATTTTGAACATTAACACTAATAAATTAAGATTTTCTTTTCTTTTTTTTTGGATTTGAACCTTTATTTATTATGAGATGTTTAAAAAATAAAAACACATGTAATTCATTTATCTATTCATCACCTGGCAAATATTTACTGAGCGCCCGCCATGCCGGGCCTTGTATGTAGGAGCCAGGAATTCCGGGATGAAGAAAAACATGAGGCTGAAGCTCTTGGGGTGCTTGTCACATAGCTGAAGACTCAGGCACCATTAAGCTCGTCTGTATGAATGTACAACAACAGACCAAGGAGAAGCTATAAAAAAAGCAACACTGTTCCGTGATGTTGTTGAACCAATGTTGAACCAAGGAAGCTGACATCAGTTCCTAGATTTGAGGGGAGATGGGAGCAAGCAAGTTTCTTTAAGGAGGTGGCTCTGCCTGGAGCTGAGATTGGAAGGATAAGGAGGAATTAAATAGGGGGAGGAGTAGGAAGAGATAGGAAGATGGTCCAGACCTGGCACGGGAGGGAGAATGGAGAGTTTGAGACACTGAGATAAAGGTGGGTAAGAAACTCAGTGATGGAAGGGGAGAATAGATGCTGTTACGTAAACAAAAACTCATCATGATTTTTGCACTCTTCTCCATGTTTATTATGTTTCTCCTCTGGGAAAAAAAATGACCAAACATGCACACATGCACTCTGTAATTCTATTAATCACCTGATCTCTGGTGATTATTTCCCCGCTTTTTTAATGTTGTTACCTTAAAAGCTAATATCCAGATGTTGAGAGGGATCAAGATGGTGGAGGAGTGAATGGAAGTCACACTGACCTCCTCCCAGGACCAATCTGGAATTACAACTAAATTGTAGAGAAATCACCCAGAACAAAGGACTGAATAGTAATGAGAGGGAAGCCTTGTAACCTCAGACAGAGAGAAGAATCAGTTCGGCACAACCTGACTGGTAAGGAGTGTGGCGGAGACACAAGGAGTCTGGCTGGGCACCCTCAGGCGGTAGCGGCCAGTTGGTTTTCCCTGAAAAGAGTGGGGTCTAAACCATAAGCAGGGATCCCCAGCCTACAGCACCAGAGCCCAAAATGTACACAGATAACGGCCAGCTGTGAAAAGCAGCAGGGCTGCTCTCTGCCAGAGACAGGTGGCTAGGGACTGAAAGAGCCGTTTAAAGGGCCCACGCATAAGTTTTCATTTGCAGCCACTTACCCTGGGCTCCAGCAAAGGTGGGGCAGAGTGGGCTAGAGATGCCAGAGGAGAGACTGGGGACAGGGGCTTTGGGGAGAGAACTGAGAGAGTAGCCTCCGGGATCCTGATACTGAGCCATTCCCCTCCCTGCAGCAGCCAGCTTGTTTAGGCAGACCACTCCCCTGAGCAGCGGCAGCCTGAGAGGAAACAATAGCCCCGCCCCCGTGAAGGACTCTGCCCTGGCCCTGTGGTGCTTAAGCCTGACTGCTGAGTGCAGAGTGGCAGCCACGGACAGTAGATCCCTGCAAAGGGGAGTGAAGAGTGGACTAGAGATGCCTGAGGAGAGACTGGGGATGGAGACTTTGCAGAGAGAACTGAGAGAGTAGCCTCTGGGATCCTGGTGCTGAGTCATCCCCCATAAGGCAGCAGCCATTGAGCTCACACAGACCACTCCCCTCTGAGCAGCAGCAGCCTGAGGGGAAACATTAGTCCCAACCCGAGGAGGGATTCTTCCCCACCCTATGGTGCTTAAGCCTGACTGCTGAGCTCAGAGTAACTAGATTAACAAGTGTTGGAGACAACCACAGACAGTAGATCACGGGAAGCCTTAAACAGACTGCCTAAGGTCAGATGAGGTCAACATCTGATATCACCAGAGGCAGATCCAGAAAGGAAAACCAGTGGTAAATACTAGAGGCTACCAAGATGAAATCCACTGTGGTCTTCTCCATGATTTGCAATATTTTCTTTACTACATAGCTTTTTAACATTCATTTCTTATACAACAAGTTGGTGCATATTAAGTCACTAGATTTTATACTATAGTTTATTTCTCTCCTTTCTTATAATACTCTTAATCTCTTTGCAGCCTTATTAATAGTGGTCCATCTGCTGTTGATAGTGGGATTGCAGGGGGGTTATTTCTGTGGGCGTGGGTTTGTTTCCTGGGCTTTGTGGTTTTGCTCTGGTAGCCAACTAATGGGAAGACAAGGAAACAAACCCAAATCAAAAGGAAAACAGGAATCCTCAGAAAGACTACTAAATGAAATAGAGGCAAGTAAACTATCAGATATTGAGTTCAAAACAATGATTATAAGGAAGCTCAATAAACTCTGAGCTCAGTGAGAATTACCAAAAACTATAGGGAAACTACGAGGAACTTGCTGCAAACTATATCAGCATGAAAAAGGACACAGTAACTATCAACAAGAACCAAGAGGAAATGAAGAATACAATTTCTGAATTGAAGAACACAGTAGAAGGAATCAAAAGCAGGCTAGAGGAAGCAGAGGATTGAATCAGTGAGCTGGATGACAAGGTAGAAAAACACTCCCAGAAAGGGCAATGAAATGAAAAAAGGCTCAAAAAGAACGAAGAGTGGTTAAGGGAAGTGCAGGACAACATGAAATGTAATAATATACATATAATAGGAATACCAGAAGGAGGAGAAGAGGAGCAAGGGATAGGAAACCCCTTTGAAAAAGTAATGATGGAAAACTTCCCTCATTTGAGGAGCGAAAAGGTCACACAAGCCTAGGAAGCACAGACAGTCCCAATCAAGAGGAACCTAAAGAGACCCACTCCCAGACACATCATAATTAAAAGGGCAGATATCAAGGACAAAGAGAGAATCTGAAAGGCAGCAAGGGAGAAACAGGAAGTAATATGCAAGGGAGCCCTGATAAGGTTAGCAGCTGACTTCTCCACAGAAACACTACAAACCAGAAAGGAATGGCAAGAAATATTCTAAATAATAAAAAGCAAAGGCCTGCAACCAAGGCTACTCTACCCAGCAAGGCTCTCAATTAAAATGGAAGGTGAAATAAGGAGTTTCCCAGACAAAAGAAGGCTAAAAGAATATACCTCTACCAAACCAGCATTGCAAGGTATGCTAAAAGGACTGCTTTAAGAAGATGAAGAAAAAGAATGAGAGAGAGAGGAACACAAGTAAAAAGAGAAAAAATGAATAAGTACCTATCAATAATAACTTTAAATGTAAATGGATCAAATGCTCCAATTAAGGAGAAAGTAGCTGAATGGATAAGAAAACAGGACCCACACATATGCTGCCTACAAGAAACCTACCTCTTAACAAAAGACCTACACAGACTGAAAGTAAAGGGTTGGAAAAAAATATTCCAAGCAAATGGACAGGGGAAAAAAACCAGGGTAGCAATACTTATATCAGACAAAATGGACTTTAAAACAAAGGCCATAAAAAGAGACCCAGAGGAGCACTTCATAATACTCAAGGGAAGAATCCATCAAGAAGACATAAACATTATAAACATATATGCACCCAACATAGGAGCACTCAAATATATAAGGAAAATCATGGAGGACTTCAAGAAAGATATAGACAGAAACACACTTAGAATGATGGATTTTAATACCCCACTGTCAACAATGGATCATGCCAACAAAATATCGACAAGGATATTGTGGAACTGAATGACACATTAGGTCAAGTGGACCTAACTGATACGTGTAGAACTTTTCATCCAAAAGAAGCAAACTACAGATTCTTTTCAAATGCACATGGAACAGTGTCAAAGAGAGACCACATGATAGGACACAAAATAAGCCTCAACAAATTTAAGATAATTGAAATCATATCAAGCATTTTCTCAGACCACAAGGACTTAAAATTAGAAACCAACGTCAAGGAAAAAACTCAAAAACATTGAATCTCATGAAGACTGAATAGCATGCTATTAAACAATAAATAGGTCAATAATGATATCAAAGAAGAAATCTGAAAGTTTCTGGAAACAAATGAAAATAAACATACAACATTCCAAAACCTATGGGACACAGTAAAGGCAGTCCTGAGTGGAAGTTCATAGTGATACAGGTCTACCTGAAAAAGATAGAAACATTTCAAATAAACAACATAACCTTACATCTACAAGAACTAGGGAACCAACAACAAAGCACAGAGTGAGCAGACAGCAGGAAATAATCAAGATCAGAGCAGGATTGAAGAATGACATAGAGACTAAAAAAAAAATTCAAAGGACCAATAAATCTAGGAGCTGGTTCTATGAAAAGATGAACAAAATTGACAAGCCTTTAAGCAGACTTATCAAGAAAAAAAGGGAGATGATGCACATAAATAAAATCAGAAATGGAAGATGAGAAATTACAATTAATACCACAGAAATACAAAGGATTGTAAGAAATTACTATGAAGAACTTTACGTCAAGAAATTTTAACACCTGGGTGAAATGGACAAATTTCTAGGAAAATATAATCTTCCAAAACTGAATGAAGAAGAAGCAGAAAGCCTGAACAGACTGATAACAGCTGGTGAAATTGAAGCAGTAATCAAAAAACTCCCAGCTTGCTAAAGCCCTGGACCAGATGGTTTCACAGGAGTATTTTACAAAACATTTCAGGAAGAGCTAACCCCTGTCCTTCACACACTCTTCCAAAAAATCCAAGAAGAAGGAAGACTCCCAAACTCTTTTTATGTGGCCAACATCATCTTAATCTCAAAACCAGATAAAGACACAACAAAGAAAGGAAACTACAGGCCAATATTGTTGATGAACACAGACACTAAAATCCTCTACAAAATATTGGCAAACCACATCCAGCAATACATTAAAAAGATCATCCACCATGATCAAGTGGGATTCATCCCAGGGACACAAGGATGGTAAAATACTCACAAATCAATAAACATAACACATTGCATAAACAAAAAGAAAGACAAAAATCACATTAACATATCAAGAGATGTGGAAAAAGCGTTTGATAAGGTACGGTGCCCATTTATGATAAAAACACTCAGCAAAGCGGGAATAAGGAGGCATACCTCAACATAATAAAGGCTATATATGAGAAACCTACATCCAACATCATACTGAATGGGCAAAAACTAGAAGCTTTCCCACTAAGATCAGGAACAAGAAAAGGACGTATGCTTTCACCACTTCTATGCAACATAGTATTAGAAGTCCTAGCCACAGCCATCAGATGAGAAAAAGAAATAAAAGGCATCCAAATTGGAAAGGAAGAAGTAAAACTGTCATTGTTTGCAGATGACATGATAGTATACATAGAAAACCCTATAGATTCCACACACACACACACACAAAAAAGACTCAACCTAATAAGTGAACCTGGCAAAACAGCAGGATACAAAGTCAATATTCAGAAATCAAAGGTCTTTTTGTACACCAACAATGAAATATCAGAATCAGGAATCAGGGAGAAAATCCCATTTATTACAACAAGAAAAGTACAGTACCTAGGAATAAACTTAACCTAGGAGGTTAAAGGCCTGTACTCAGAAAACTACACAACACTGAAGAAAGAAATTAAGGAAGACCCAAATAAATGGAAGCACATACCATGTTCATGGATTGGAAGAATGAACATAATCAAAATGTCCATAATACCCAAAGCAATTTAGAGATTCAATGCAATCCCTATTAAAATGCTAATGACATGTTTCACAGAGATAGAACAAACATTTCAAAAACTTATATGGAATCATAAATGACCCTGAATAGCTGCAGCAGTTTTGAGAAAGAAGAACAAAGTAGGAGCAATCATAGTACCTGACATAAAACCATATTATAAGGCCACTGTAATCAAGTGGCCTTATGTCTGGTACAGGCATAAGAACAGACACATAGATCAATGGAACAGAATCGAGAGCCCAGAAATAAACCCATGTCTCTATGACCACTTAATATTCAACAAAGAGGGAAGAAGCATAAAATGGGGTGAAAATAGCCTCTTCAACAAATGGTGTTGGGAGATTTGGACATCTACATGCAAAAAAATGAAATTCGACCACCAACTTACATCGCACACAAAAATCAACTCAAGATGGATTAAAGACTTAAATATAAGTCGTGACACCATAAAGTCCTAGAGGAGAACATAGGCAGGAAAATCTCAGGTATTCTATGCAGCAATATTTTCACTGATCTGTCCCCTAGAGCAAGGGACATAAAGGAAAGAATAAATAAATGGGACTTCATCAAAATAAGAAGCTTCTGCACAGCTAAAGAAAACATGAGCAGAACTGAAGGGGAACAAACTGCATGGGAAAATATATTTACCAATGATACCTCAGACAAGGGTTTGATTTCCAAAATATATGAAGAATACACACGACTCCACTCCAGAAAGACAAACAACCCAATTAAAAAATAGGCAAAGGACCTGAACAGACACTTCTCCAAGGAGGACATACACAGGGCCCAGAGACACATGAAATGATGCACAGCATCACTAGCCATCAGAGAGATACAAATTAAAACCACAATGAGATGCTACTTCACACCAGCCAGAATGACCATCATAAACAAATTAACAAACAACAAGTGCTGGCGAGGATGTGGAGAAAAAGGAACTCTAGTATGCTACTGGTGGGAATGCAGACTGGTGCAGCCACCGTGGAAAAGAGTTTGGAATTTCCTCAAAAAACTAAAAATGGAATTGCCTTTCAACCCAACAATTCCACTGATGGGATTATACCCTAAGAATCCTGAAACACCAATTCAAAAGAACTTATGCACCCCAGTGTTCATAGCAGCAGAATTTATAATAGCCAAGAACTGGAAGCAACCTAAGTGCCCAACAGTAAATGAGTGAATCAAAAAACTGTGGTACATTTACACAATGGAATACTACGCAGCATACAGAAAGAAAGAGCTACTACCCTTCACAACAGCATGGATGGAACCAGAGAGCATTATGCTAAGTGAAATAAACCAGGCGGTAAAAGACAGATACCATATGGTCTCACCTATAAGTGTAACCTAATCAACAAAATAAACAAGCAAGCACAATATAACCAGCAACATTGAAATAAAAAACAAACTGACAGTAACCAGAGGGGAGGAGCGAGGGGGATAAGAGGGGAAATGGAGGGGAAGGGTCATCAAGGAACATGCATAAAGGACCCATGGACAAAGCCAAATACGGGAAGGATTGAGGGTGGGAGGTGGTGAGGGGTGGGGCTGGGGAAAGTGGTGGTGGGGAAAGTGGTGGTGGGAAAATGTTGACAGGAGGATGATGGGACTGAGAGGATAAAAGGAAGAAAAAAATGAGACAACTGTAATAGCATAATCAATAAAATATACAAAAAAAAAGAAGCTCGTGTCCAATTATTTCTGAAAATTTTTGGGATTGTCCTTTTCCCAGGACAGTGACCCATGTAAATGGACACACATATATTTTGGGAATGCTACGAGATAATTCACAGAATACATTTGCAGTATTGGTAGAAGGTGATTCCTTAGTCACTCTCTTTTCCCTTCTAAAGGGGATGTAGGTCTGTGAACTGACTGGGATTTACAAATGGCTTTAACTTTCTGATATGGTGGCAGCCTGGATTTAGCAGACCTGGTTTTTTTTCTTTTTTTCAGTTATATACATCAAGCTGGACAAGAATCCCTGTGATTAATCTACCACACCCTAAGATCCTACAGGTTAGTCTATTCTGATGAACCCTCAGTATCTACTGAGGCAACTGTATCCATTTGTATTTGGCTGTCCTAGTGTAACTACTTGTCCTTTTCCACTTTCGGACTTTACCATATTTATCATAATCAAGGAGCCCTTTTCAAGGTAGCATCTTCTGCCGGTATCCCCACCCACAGAGAATAGCCACTGTACTGCTCCCCCAAGATGCTAGCGTTTCCTCACCAGTGTGTATTTCAGGACTTGACAATGAGATCATCTAAAGCTAAATCTGCAGGCACCTTCCTATCTCTCAATGTCTTTGAATGTTTTTCTTCTATTGAACCTCACCATTTCTAGCATCTCAGCCTTCCCTAGATTGTACTTCCAATTGAACCCATTTCAAGGGAAGTAAAGAATTGGCGAGTGTATCCATGTTTATCCTGATGAAAATGATGTTTATTTCTCCTTGATCAATAGCATCAAGATTCCTTTCCTCATACATTCCCAGATCTTTGCCAATATACTTGAGTAAAGGCCTATTAGTCTTCTGGTGAGTAAATCCACTGGGTTTGACTTTGTAAATCTCCCTTCTCCCCTAGGAAATGCTGGGCTCTGACTTTAGTTACAGTTCTGGTGATATCAGGGATCAATGTGTATGAGTGGTTGTGGGGAGGAGCAGACAGAGAATGAAGAGAATCTACTCCCTCTTCCAAGGTAACTAATGGCCTCTGGGAGATGGTAGTAGTGTCCTTAGGTCAGACTTGAAGAGCCTAATCACGTAGAAGAAGGGGACACTAAAGAAGGCAAGAGGTGGGGGCGGCTAGGAGCGGGTTGATAGTTGGAAAAACTGAAGATCTCTAAATCTTCCCACACATCCCCGTCCCAACTCTCATCTAATCAATGTCATTACACATACAAAAGAAACATCATGATAATATATGTTCAAGTGACAGTGTAATTCACTAACCTTAGATCAAAACCTGCTTTGTTTTCCAGCTACGTCAGCCCCATTCTTTTGACGTAGTCATAGAAATATTTGATTAAAGTCCATGCTTTATGCTTTTATCTATCTTTCAATGTCAGTGCCTAACTGTCCCTTTGACCCTTCTTTTCACTTCAGTGAACACACATGAGACTTCTAGCTACCAGCATTTACATTTCTTTACCTGAAGACTTTCTCTGGTCTCCAGAGCTGATCTGCTCACTCATGCACAACAGATGAGGAAGACAATGAAGCAACACATTGGCAGCAGCACCCAGCCAACGGCTGGTGGAAATTAGAGTACAAATTCTGCAGCTGCCGTGTAGGGTGAACCTGTTGTATGCCTTATTCTCTTTCCCAAAGCACCCTCATGGGCATGAGCTCTAGTTGCCTGTGATGGGAACTGGCTTGGTAATGCATCCGTTGTTTGGCTTCCTTCTCCTCCCTGTTTCACTTTCCTAATCTCCTGCTGGTTTTTCTTGGGATCACTTCCCAAGTAAACTACTGGCACTTAAATGCTTGTCTTGGAGTCTGCTTCCAGGCAAATTCAAACTAAGACAGGACCTTGTTGGAAAAATCCCGGGTAAGTCATAGACGAATAAAGAACCAGGCTGTGAAAATGGGTAGGAGACAAGAGACATTGGGGAATAAGATATACTGCCATTATTAATGCACAGGAACATCTGGTTGGGATATTCTCCTGCTGGGTCCCACCATCTTCTGGACCATGCATTCTTAGCAGGGTGATATCACCTCCTTCCATGGGAGCGACATATAGACATCCTACTCATTATGTATAAAACATGGACGTAAGCACATAAGCATATAATTGTGTGTGTGTGTGTGTGTGTGTGCATATATACAGTCTGTTGTCTTAAGATTTCATGGGAATACAACCTAGGGAAAATTGCTTAAATTGTCTCCTCAGAAAAGCAATAATGAGAAAAACTAAGAAAAATAGCTCCAGACACTACTGCCTTAAATGCTATATTGCTGCCCCTAATGATACTGCCTTGAATTTTAAACTGAGTATCACTCACTTAGAATCATGCTCTGATGAGAATATCTGATTGGCCGACACCATGTCACATGACCCAGTTTTAGCTGCAGGAGTATGGAGAGGGGAACATTTGCCTCTTTCTTCTTCTGTTGCAACTGGCATAGCCCAGCTTTCCCCAAAGACTCACAAAATATGGAAGGTCTCTCAATGTCTAGATGTGGGGGCAGCCCCCAATAATAACTGTTCACCTCTGAACAATTGTGGACCTTGAGGAGTTTGAGGGTTCTGTCTTGGGAACCTCTGGCTTTGTCTCCTTCTAGAGTATAGAATTTACTCAGAGGTGCTTGTGGAGAGACATCAAGAATGTCTTGGATTATGAAAGTACCAGAGGTTTATAAATTATTCATCGGAGCAACTTTTAAAATAGGAGACAGCCTAGTTTGGTGTTCTTGTGTGAAAAATGCAAGATAAGACGGTTGTCCTTTTTGATGTCCTCTTGGATCTGGACCTTCATGTGCACACATGTATACATGTCGGGAATTGACACTTAGCATTACTAATTCACCAGCCCTCGTGGCATGGAGGGAGGTTACACTACTGAGGAATTCTCAGTGTGGTAACGGCTAGCAGTGGATCACAAGCAAGTCTCTTGCTTCTCTTGACAGTATGAAGAAGGCATTAAACTAAAGAATTTTAAGGTCTCTTCCATTTCCACTATTTTATACATCAAGAAAGGTAGGAAGAGAGGATGGAGGAAAAGAAGGAAAAAAGGAAGGGAGAGAGAACCACAAAACTTATAGTGACTTCATGTGGTCTGGTCCTTTAATTCTAATAATACCAAAGGGAAGATTTTATTATTTTCTGCATGGTGAAAAAGTGGAAGTTCAGAGAGGTTAAGTCATTTGCCTAAGTTCATCCAGAAATGAAACAGCAGTCAAACCAGGGTCTGCCTGGCTCTGAAAGTCATGTGCTTTCCACCAAACCACACTGTCCCATGCTCTAGGGGGAATATTAAAGTCAGCAAAGGTGTGCTTTAGGTGTTTTTCCTTCCTTGCCGGTGGAAGCCTGGGGGTCTCCTGCGTTGCTCAGATCCTAAGCTACCTCACCCTGGTATGCATGTCCTTTCCAATGCCTTCCATCCACCCTCTTTCCTCCTCTATTTTCAGCTTTCCTTGTTTTTATATTGAAATGCAGCTAAGAGACTGTGAAATGCGCTGAATGAATTACCCAGGCTTTCAGGACTGAGTGCTGATAGCTTGCTAGTCTGGTAAATATATATGCTAATTGGAGAAGGATAAAGCAGCAGGTCTTCCTGCCTTGAAGCTGTGGAGTGAATTAGATGTTCCTTTCAACTCAGTATCTCCAAAGCATACATCCATATAAATGATGAGTATAGGGCTGAACACCACTAACTCACAGAAGAGTAGTCTCCCCCTATTCCACAATTTCACTGTCTGTACTTTCAGTTACCTGCCATCAACTGCAGTCTGAAAATATAAAGTGGAAAATTCCAGAACTAAACAGTTCATAAATTTTAGATTGCACGCCTTTCTCAGTAGCATGATGAAATCTCATGCCACCCTCCTGTCCTGCCCAGGATGTGAATCATCACTTTGTGCAGCGTATCCATGCTTTTATACACTTCCTGCCCGTAAGTCACTTAGTAGCTGTGACTTGATTATCAGATCCGCTGATGAGGTATCACAGTACTTGTGTTCAAGTAGCTCTTATTTTACCTAATAGTGGTCCCAAAGCGCAAGAGGAGTGATGCTGGCAATTGAGATGTGCCAGAGAGAAGCCATAAAGTGCTTCCTTTAAGTGAAAAGTTTTGTATGTATAAGGTTCAATACTATTGACATTTCAGGCATTGACTGGGGGTTTTGGGAGCTATCCCCTGAAGGTGGGGGCACTGCTATAGATATTTGCTTCTAGTATATTAGCATAGCCCTGGACTATGGATTGAGTCCTAGCACCAGCTCTGGCAGGAAGGAGAGTGTGATGTAGAGCAATAAGGAGTGGGGAAGGAGAAGCTCTGAGCAGGTCCCTTACTTAGCCACGAATCACCTCCATGAGTGGCCACCAGGTCTACCCCAGGGTCATTTGCCAGTCTGATGTATAGCCCTGACCGGAGATTAGAACACAGATTGAATTAAAATTTTGGAAGTTGGATTAGAAACACATGAGCAGTTACAATTTCTGAAAAGATGTGACTGATTTTTCTTGACGTTCTAAGTGTGTAATAATTAAAGTTGCCCTATGGTAATTCAGAGGCAATTTGGTCTGGGGGGAAAGCAGTGTATTGGGAATCAGAGGACCAAGGGTGGGGCCCTGCTCTTCAGCAAACCAGGTAAACCCTCTGAGTTTCTTCCCATCTTTCCTCCCTCCCCTTCTTTCCTTTTAAATCAGCTTTATTGAGGTGCATAAAATAAAATGCACCTATTTTAAGTGTACTGTCCATAAGTCTTGATAAATATGTGCATCCCCTTTAATCAAGGTATACAACTTTTCCATTTTCCAGCCCCAAAATTTCACTCTTGCCCCTTCACAGTCAATCTTTCCCCCACCCCCCGCTTCCCGCCCAAGCCCAGGCAACAGCTAACTGATCTGCTTTCTGTCACTCTAACGTAGTTTAGCCTAGTTTAGAATTCTATATTAAAAAAATTATACAGTATGTATTCTTTTGTATTTCACTCAGCATGTTTTTGAAATTTATTCATATTGTTTTATCTATCAGTAATTATTCCTTTTTTTATTCTTGTTTATTGCTGTGTGATATTTTGTTATATGGATACACCTCAGTTTATTTCACTCACCTATTGATGGTCATTTGATGTTTGTCTCTTATAAACAAAACCATTATGAACATTCACATATCAGTCCTTTTGCTGGCATGTGTGTTCCTTTCTCTTGGGCACAAACCTGGGAAAGAAATTGTTGGGTCCTATAGTAAGTGCATATTTAAATTTATAGAAAACAATCACACTTTCCCAAATTGTACCATCCTGGCCAAGGGTGATTATTGTCAATAGTTTAAATTTTAGTTATTCCAGTGCATGTGAAGTGGTTTGTGAAGGATACTGTGATTTTAATTTTTATATTCTCAATGGCTATATCTTTTTATGAGCTATTGACCATTTATGTATTTTCATTTTTGAAGCATATGTTCATATATTTTAACATTTTTTTTTTGTTGTTGTTGTTATTTAGCTGTAAGAGTTCTTTATGTATTCTGGACATAAGTCTCTGATCAGATATATAGAATGCCAACATTATGTCTAGCATGATGTGTTTTTGAAGCAGCTGAAATTTTACATTGGGCAAAATTCCATTTATCAATTTTGTATTTTTATAGTTAGTGATTTTTGTGTTTTCTCTAAGGAATTTTTGCCTACCCAAAAGTCATCATAATTTTCCTCTATGTTTTCTTCCAGCAGTTTAAAAAATTTTTACATTTAGGTTTATTGTGAATTTCAAGTAAAATATTTTGTATGATGCAAGGTAAGATTGAAGTTAATTTTTTTTTATTTTTTAAAATATTTTTTAAAAGATTTTATATATTTTTTTATTTTTAGACAGAGGGGAAGGGAGTGAGAAAGAGGAGAGAAACATCAATGTGTGGTTACCTCTTGCATGCCCCCTACTGGGGACCTGACCTGCAACCCAGGCATGTGCCCTGACTGTGGAATCGAACCTGTGACCTTTTGGTTTGCAGGCCCATACTCAATCCACTGAGCTATATCAGCTGGAGCTTAGGTTAATTTTTTTTTGTTGTGCATATCCAGTTCCATTTCCACTTTTGAAAAGGGTTGTTCCACCATTGTGTTAGATAATCACCTTTGTTGAAAATCAGTTTACTAAATATGTGTGGGTATAATTTTAAATTATTTATTTATCTGTTTGTCTTTCCTTATACCAATACCATACTTTCCTGATTTTTATAGCTTTATGTTAAATCTTAAAATCAGGTCATATGAGTCCTCCAACTTTCATTTTCAGTGTTTATTTGGTAATTTATATGATCTTTGCATTTCCACTTTTTAAAAATTTCCATTTAAAATCAAATGGTTAATTTATTCAAAAAGTCCAATTGGAACCTGGATTTAAATGGTGTTGAGGTCATAGATAAGTTTGGCTTAACTGACATCTTAACCATATTGAGTCTTTCAATTCATGAACAGGAATCCCTCCATTTATTTAGATTCTCTTTAATTTTTCTGCATGCTTTTTAATAGTTTTCAGAATATAGATCTCATATATATTCTGTTAAATTTATCCCTAAGTATATACAATTTATTTTTGTGTATGTATCTTATATTCTGTGACCTTGCTAAATGTATTTATTTGTTTTTAGTAGCATTTTCTATAAAATTTTCTTCACATATAGTATCATACATTAATAAAGACAGTTTTATTTCATCCTTTTTCATATGTATGTTTTTTGTTTACTTGTCTTGACTTATTGTACTGGCTATAATTTCTAGTCTAACATTGAATACAAGTGGTAGGAAATTATTTCTACCTTGTTCTTGATCTTGGGGAGAAACTGTTCAGTGTTTCACCATTATGCTGATGATGCAGATTTTTCAGGGGTGACCTTTATCAGACTGAGGACATCATTGGTAGTTTCCTACATCATTGGTAGTTTTTATCAAGAAAGGATGTGGATTTTGTCAAATGTATTTTTCTGCACCAGGATCAATCATATATTTTCATGTAGTTTGTTAACATGGCAAGTTACATTCATTTAAATTTTGAATGTTAAGCCACCCTTGCATTTCTAAGATAAATTCTCCTAGGTCATAATATATTTTTTTGATATATTGTTAGATTTGATTTGGTGTTGCTCAAAAAAACTTTTATTCTGTGCTGTAAGAAGTGTTGGTCTATAGTTTTTATTGCCTGTATTTTCTTTTTCTGGTTTTGGTGTCAGGACAATGCTGGTCCCATAAAATGAGTTTGGAAATATTTCCTCTTTCACTATTTTCTGAAATATGTTAATGTGGAAGAGTTTTTAAAATACTTATTCAACTTCTATAATGGTTATCTATTTTTGAGTGAGATTTGATAGTTTATAACTTTTAAGAAATTTATCTATTTCACTTTTCCTATCAAGTTTATTAACATAAAATCACTCACAATATTCCCTTATTATCCTATTAATGTCTGTAGGGTCTTTAGCGAGGGATGTCTGCCCTTGCATTCTTTACATTGGCAATTTGTATCTTCTCTTTCTAGCTCAAGGTTATCAATTTCATTTTGAAAGTGTTTTTGCAAGTTCTTTTGAAAGAACAAAATTTTGGATTTTATTGATTTTTAAAAATTGCTTATCTATTTTCTTCTCCGTTATTTCTGTTTTTATCTTTACTATTCCTTCCTCCTACTTCCTTTGAGTATAATTTGCTTTTCCTTTTCTAAGTTTTAAGGCATAAATGTGGATCATTGATTTCAGATTTTTTTCTAATATAAATAACCAAACATATATTTCCCTTTATGTACCTTTTTAGCTGAGTCCCACAAGTTTTGATATTTGTGTTTTCATTAAAATTCGGTTAAAATATTTTCTAATTTTCTTTTCAGTTCTGGGTAACTTTGTAATTTGTTCTTTGATTATACAGTATTTAACTATTTTCCAGGTATCTTTTGTTACTGATATCTAATGTAATCCTGTCATAGACAAAGAACATTCTTAGTATCATTTTAATTCTTTTAAATTCATTGAGATCTGCATTATGATCCAATCTATAGTGTGACTTGGTGGAAGTTCAACATGCACTAGAAAAGGATGTGTGTTCTGTACTTGTTAGGTCTAATGTTCTATAACTGCTCAGTCCAAATGGTTAATCATGTTTTTCAAAACTTATTGATATTTGGGGTTGTGTGCCTACTAGTTTCATTTTCTCACTTTTCATTAGTGAGAAAAGATTATTGAATTATTAAGCTGTTTGTATAGATTTATCTGTTTTTCCTTTCAAATCTATCAGATTTTGCTTTATATATTTTGAATCACTGATGTTAGTTGAATGTAAATTTAGGATTGTTATATCTTCTGGATGAACTGACCCTTTAATCATTTTGAAATATTTCTTTTTATATCTGGTAGTATTACTTGTCCTGAAGTCCACTTTTCTGATATTAACATGGCCACTTTCCTTTTTAAAATCAGTGTTTTCATACTTTTTTCTTCCTACTTTTAGTCTATCGTTATCATTACAGTAAAATGATTTTCTATGAACTGAAAATAGATGGGTCTTGCTTTGTTATCCATTATAACAATCTCAGTTGAAGTGCTTAGACTCTATATGTTTAACATAATTATGAGTATATTTCCATTTAAGTCTATCACCTTGGTGTTTGTTTCCTATATATCTTATCTGTTCTTTGCTTCTTTTCCCCTTTCCCTGACTTCTTTGGAAAAATTACTTTTTAGTTTTCCATTTCACTTCCTCCATAGGCTTTTAGCTATATCTCTTTGCTTTCCCTTTTGAGAGGTTGCTCTAGGATTTACAATATGTATCTTAAAATCATCACAGTACATATTCAGATAATATCACTTGACTTATGATACATAAACTTTAATCACATTTACTCACATATTTACCATTCGTGACATTCTTCATATCCTTGTATAGAATTAAGTCGCCATGTATTTGTAGTTTGCTTTTGCCTGAAGAATTTTCCTCAACATTTATAATGGTGCAGATTTGCTGGTGATAAATTCTCTTGGCCTTTATTTTACTGATAAAAAATTTATTGTACCTTTATATTGGAGGATATTTCTTCTGGATGTAAAATTCTATGTTGACATTTTTTTCCCTTTATTTCAATACTTTAAAGATTTTCTTTCAATGTCTCCTGGCTCACATAGTTTCTGACAACATTGTTTCTGACGAAAAGTTGGTAGCAAGTCTTATTTTTGTTCTCTGTGTATAATGTGCCATATATTTCCTTTTGACTGTTTTTAAGGCTTTATTTTTCTCACTGGATTTTGAGCAATTCAATTATGATATACCTTGGTATGATTTTATTTCTGTTAGTCCTGCTTGGGGTTCACTAAGATTCTTGAACCTGTGAGTTTAGTTTTCATCTAAAAAAATTTAGAAATTTTTTATCCATTATTATTTAAAATATTATTCCCACTTTCCTTTTTAATATTTTTTGTCCCTGGGTTCCTATTAAACATACGCTAGATTATTTAATATTATTCCGCAAGCCACTAAGACTCTGTTTATTTTCTTTTTCAGTCTTTTCTCTCAGTGCTTTAGTTTGCATAATTTCTGTAAGTATGCCTTCACAGTCACTAACCATTGTTCAATTTTCTCTTAGTCCCATCAAGTGGTTTTTAAAGTTTTTTAGACATAAAGATAGAACTTTTTCACGCCAGTTGGAAATCAAGTCTACCTTATACAAATACCAGTATGGCTCCCTGCCTTATGGCTTCTCTGCGGAACCTTATTGACAGATGCCAGCTGAATTGCAAGCTGTATTCACGGAATCGTAAGCATACATGAGAAACCTTGATAGACCTAAACCTGGACCAAATCTTCTGTTAGGGATAAACTGAAGTAATAAGAGCCAACCACAGGAATTTGAATTCTCAAGTCTCCTGTTTTGGTTTTTTTATCAGTTTTGGTTCCACCTTTCACAGGTATGAAAGAATTCAGAATTTGAAAAATTACATTATGTTTATCCATTTGCATTATGTTTACATAATGCTGAGCATTCATTCGTATCATTATTAGAATAGATTTCTTTGGAATGTGTTTCCAAAATCACACATTATCTTTGAATTCTTGTATTTATTTGCTCTGATTTCCCATATGGATGTGTAAAAATACTCTAGAAGAAATCTGTGTTAATCTTTATATTGCTGAAAAAAATAATGAAGCTTTGCTGAATGATATACCATATTCTAATTTTGAAAGTAAAAATATATTGTAATTGAAAATATTCTGAATTTATTTCTATTCATAGACATGGCTGCCTTATTGTTTTTATAAACACCTGTTCAAAAACATTTTTACTAACATATTCACAAAGTAGAGAAAAGGTTCTGTTATGGAAAAAAGTTTTATTATATGAATGTAAATTATCAGAGTACAGGTTTACTACTATAATTTTTGTGAGCTTAGTAAAATACAAATGTAGCCTGGGAAATGTTTCAAAATTACATATTTCTGTAACTTTTAATGTAGTTGAAGTTATTCTTCAAAATAAAATAATAATTATTTTATTCATTTGAATATGACACTGAAAAGACATATGGAAATTTATAAAATATGATGGAAACAGCCTACATTAATATTATAAAATAAAAGTGTTATGAATAAAACTAAAGAAATACTCATAAACATTAAATTATATTATAAATTCTTGGTGAATGATGCCAATAAAACCACAAAAACTGCTTTGGAATTAGTAGAATTTGAAATGACTCAAACTATGTGTAATGATGTGCTACTCTTACACATACTTATTCAAAGATAGTCCTATGTTGCATAAATGTGTACTGTTTAACATAATTTATTATAGTGAATCTCATATTTTTATAGTTTTAATTTAATCACAGCTGTTAATATTGTGTTATATTTTATTATTTAAAGATGAGTGCACATTTAAGTTTGAAAACTTTCATTAAAAATTTGAGTCTAAATTACATACCAGAGGAGAAAAAACATAATCATTAAGTATCTTATATTTAAATGTTTTCACAAGATAAAAGTATTTCTACTAATGTTAGGGAAAAACAACATAAATAAAACTATAATATGTTGATATAATTTAGATTTATCTGACTTATTTTATTAAATAAATTATTTTGTTAAATATCCTTTCTCAGTTTTTTTAGACTTGTTTGTTGGGGACATCAGTGGAAGAGGAAACTATGCATACAATCCTGTTAAATAAAATAAAAATGTATAAAATCATACTATTTCTGTAAGTGATTTTGAGATATTTGGTATTTAAGTTTTAGTGACAAATATCTATTAAATCATAAATTATTTTAGAGAAGAAAATGTTTTTTAACTACCCTAGATACTATTTCTTAATATATAAACATTAAAATTTATCATTATATATTTATACCTAAGAATATTGTTTTATATTGTCACCAAAATTCTTGCTTGTGTGCATAAGTGTGTTGGTATTATACCCAGAAATAGATTAAATCTGGTACCTAAAATAAAAGACTAAACAGTACAGGACTCCAGTAAATGTGGAGTTTTTAACTTTATAAACTACCTAACATGCAAACTGCTATCGACTGCCCTTCGTATATGAGCTGTAAAAAAAACAAACAAACAAAAACAAAAACTAAAACTCATTAAAAAAAAAATCCAAAGCTCTCCTCTCTGTTACTAGGATAAAACATTAAATTAAGACATGGAGAATGTATTAACATTTGATAAAATTTTTGCTTAATCACCTAACCTGGGATTCCATCACCATTTAAGTAAGTATCCATACAAGGTTAAAGAATGAAGGTAAGAAAACCCAGGAAAAGGTGACAGAAAGCCACCCTAAGTACACTGTGGTGCTGTCCTCCCCCACACATGTGGAGCCTGACAGACTACTGAGTGACCATGTAGAGAAGGACGTGAAGTGCGCAGGTCGGCTAAGGCACAGACAGCACACTTGTAGGAATGAAATCCTGCATTTCAAAGACAGTGTAGAGCCCACCAGCCTCCCCGATATTTAACTCAGGATCACCATGCAGTCATCAGCCTGTCTGCCTACAACATCAAGCTGGCCTGGGGGGTTGGGGAGGACACCACTTCGAGGTCCCCGTCCATGACACTGCGACCATCTCCTACTTCCTGGGTGACACGTTGCACCTGGTGGCACTGAAAACAGCCCAGGACCCTGGCATCTCCCCAGCCAGGTTCTGTGTGTAGAAAGTTCCATGGCCCTCACCACAGGCTCCCAGTCTGAGAGCCGAATAGGAACTGTGAGGGGGCTACTTGGTTTCCCTGGACGTGGAGAAGCAGGCTGCTGGCAAGCATGCTCCCTGTGTGGCCAGGTCTTCCAGTTTGTTTACACAGAGCTCACCACCGACTTTCTGGAAGGGTCAGTATGTGATGGGGCTTCAGCATCCACCTACCAGCAGTCCCTTTACTATAACTGACTCCCACAAGCGTGGATACGATGAACCCTAGGGACCAAGGCCAGCATGTCCTCCCTTCCTGAGCTGCACACGCTGGTGTCGTCCCGCCTCTTGCAGCACTTGGAGCACACAGGCCACCACACTACTGGGATCGGTACTGATGCTCCACAGATAGCTGAGCAGCTGCGAGAGCGCCACATCGGGCAGGGTCTCAGAGCTCTGTGTCAACCAGAAGCCTCTCTGTGTGGATGGCTGTACCGTTGCTTGACCTAAGGCCTTCATCCCTGAGGAGGACAGCCAGCAACTTTAGAAGTTCCTGGTGACCATCTGGTGAAGGACACCACAACATCATCACGCTAGGGGCTGGTCAGGGTGTACTACCATTTCCCCCCACCCTGTTGGTCTTGGGAAGTGGTTCCTGGGACCTCAGTGCTTCTATCCCTGGGATGGGATTGGGTGAGGCACTCCAGGCACAGGTGGCCCTCTACTATGAAAAAGCATATATATAAAGAAACAATGTAAAGTATCATAAAATTGTTACTCATTTTATCACCACAAAAATGAACATATAAATAAAGAGAATAAATAAATTTTTAGATATTAGAGTTTTTGTCTCTAGAAGTTCCATTTGGTCCTTTTAAAATATTTTTTATTTCTCTCATTGCACTCATGTTTTTCTTTAAATCCTTGAGCATATTTATCATAGCTGTGTTAACATTTGTCAGGTAATTTCATCATCTTTGTCATTTCTGTGTCTGTTTTGACTTACTAATTTCCCCTTGATTATTTGTCATATTTTCCTGCTTCTTTGCGTGTCTCGTAATTATTGATGGGATGATGGAGGATATGAATATTCTGTTGATGAGCGGCAGGATTTTTTTTCTTACTTTAACGAGTTTGAATTTTGTTTTGACAGGTACTTAGTTTGTGGATCAGCTTGGTCCTCTATAGGCTGTTTTTAAGTTTTATTAAGGCAATCCAAGAGCTGCCTTTACCTTAGGGTTAATTTAGCCCTACTTCTAAGATATCACTCTCCTGGGGTCTATGCTAATGCCTTGGTGTCCAGTTTGTTTCTTCACTCTAGCTAGTTGGAATGCAAATGTTCCTATGGCTATGATGAGCTCTAGGAATTCTTCATGTTCCAATCGATGGCAGCGATTTTCAACCGGTGGGCTGCAAGGACTTTTAAAACACACAATACCTAACTATTTAGTCAGGGGCACTGACCTCTTTTCCCTTATTTTGTCAACTGAAAAAATGGCAACAGCCAACACAACAATAGCCATCCAGTGTGAAACAGTCAAATTCATACCTTTTTTTTTTGTCAGATTGTTAAAAAATATATTTTTTGGTATGCCACAGAATTTTAGTAATTAATTTATGTGTGCCAGGAGATGAAAAATTTGAAAATAGCTGATCTATGGTAGTTACTCTATGCCTGGTTTGTGGAAATTTACCCTAAATGCATACAACTTAATATTCAGCAAAAATTTGAGAACAGCCCTGTTCAAGTTGCCCAAACATTTTCTCTGTGTGGCTCCCTCTTCTCCAATACTCTGCCCCATATCTTCTAACCACCTCCGCTCTCCTGAAATCAAATATCTGTATTCTCAGTTCAGTGAGACTGCCAAGTACTGCTTGGGCTCCTGGTCATGTGTCAAGGTCCAGCAACTTCCTACAAGAAGAAAGCTGAAAAAATTGTAGTGCTCACATTACTGGCTTTTGTTCTTTTGGTGATTACAGTTTTGCCCTGACTATTTTCCAATAACTGAAAACAGTTGTTTCAAACATTTTGTCTAGGTTTATATTTGTTTACAGTGGAAGAACAAGTTTATTACTAGATAATTCAATTTGGATGGAAGTGGAAGTCCTCTGAGTCTATTTCTTATTCAATAAATTACAGGTTCTAACAATATTTCCTGGCCTATTTCACTAAATGGTTATGAAGATAAAATGAAATAATGTACATGAAAGTGCTCTGTAAACTGTAAAGTATTATGTAAGCCAAAGGTATAATAATAAGATAACAACAATAACAGTCATGATTAAATAAATCAGCAAGGCCTTCTGTAGGGCACGATGCTTGGTAATTAAAGAATTACAAAGAAACCTCTCCCACCTAGAGAGTTATGACTCATACAGTAAAAACCCACAACAAAATAAGATGGCAAATAGCATGTGTCATATAATAACACCATAGCTACTCCTCATTGAATACCTAAGCTATACTAGTTAAGTTCTTCATAAACATCAGTTCGTGTAGCCTTTAAAAGAATCTTGAGAAGTAGATCAGGAAACAAGGTTCAGAAAGGTTAAGTAACTGAGAAAGTTTATGTAAAATATGACAAAGCTGGAATTTAGACATACAGCTGTATCTTGATTCTCCTTTAGGATGTTATATTTTGAGCTTTATGAATTGGGAGGACAAAAAGACATGTGTTGGCTTGAAGGCCAATGGAAAACTTTATACAGGAGAGGGGAGTTTAGATGGAGCTTGAAGAAAATTTAAATAAGAGTGAATAGGAATCCAATGTTAGCAAGAAGAGGAAGGGGATGACAGAAGCAAAGGAATAAAGTTAATGTGTTCCAAAGAAAGTCATTACACTAGTTTTACTAGTTTTTAGGTATAAGAATCAAGGTTGCAACTATATTATGATGGTAGTAAATTATGTTTAAGGCGTAAATCCATTATTTCAATCTTAACATATATTCAAGAGTAATATAAGTTTTTGTTGTTAACTCTTGTTACTTTGTTTTCCACAGACATTATCCTATAATCTTATAATCTTATATAATATTCATTTATTTCTTTAATGTTTTTGAGTGCCTACTCTGTGTTAGGCATTGTATGAGGCCTGGAGGATATGAAGTTAAATCTGATATTGCCCCTGCTTTCAAGGAATTTGCAGTTAATTTTTAAGAGGGTCTCTCAAGCAGGTAGAAATTTGGGGTAGAGTTTCAAGAGAAAGTAAGGCTAAAAATGTAAATTTCAGAGTTGTTGAAATGTGCACAGAGAACTTATGCATTTTCTTTCTTTCTTTTTAACCTGTGCATTTTCTAGAAAGAAAAACAGAAGTGAGGTTTAAGGGAGCAACCAAGAGCAATTGGAACCTTTTAAAAAGCTTCTGAGTTGTACATACACACACACTGTTATTCTAGCTAATCTTAGAATAAGGAGGTAACGAAAAATGTTACCTTGAGGTCACAGAGTGGTTATTATTACAATATGCCTATTCCTATGAATCAGCAGAGTCGTGCGTAACTGCAAAGAAATGGATGTCAGTATTACATAGGTAATCAATATCTTTTTAATGATTACAGTAAGATAAGCCTGTGGTTAAATGTTTCTGGGCTTGAACCGAGTTTTATTTTCTTAGGGAAATATGGATCATTTCTTAGGATGCTCAGTCTTGGGATAGATTAAAACAACTCATTCCCAGAGGTAGAGCTGAATTTTATTCACTGTGTTTGGGATTCATCTCCATTCCTTTTGGAAGACAAAGATGTTGTGGGGAATTAAGGGAGAAATTAGCACAAGATGGTGAGACAGGCCAGATTGTGTCATGATCTGGGCCAGATAAAGGCTTTGATATTTCTTTTTACAGGTAATTGAAAACAACTGACTGATGGATATAGGCAGAGGAATTAGACAATCATATTTATGTTTTAAAAGATCATCTTAAGGCAATATAAATGAATATAGATTATTATTATATAGTACAACAGTAAATGAAATAAAAATAATTATATATTATGACCAACTGGGGTTTATTCTGAGAATTCAAACATGAGTCAATATTTGAAAATCAGTCAATGTAAACTACAATATTAACAGCTTAAAAGAGAAGAACCATGTGATCACATCAATCATAAAAGATAAGCACTTGACAAAATTCAACACCCATTCATGATAAAAACTATCAGCAAAATAGGAATGAGGGCAACTTCCTCAAATGTTCATAAAAAACCTATAATTAACATCAGACTTAACGGTGAAAAACTGAATGCTTTGAGAATAAACAAGGATATCCATTCTCACAACTGCCATTCAGCAAAAACTGGAAGTTCTAGCCAGTTACAGTAAGGAAGAAAAGGAACTAAGAAGAATATAATTTGGAAAGGGAGAAATCTAAAACTGTCCTTATTTGAAGATTACATGATGTACCACAAAGAAATCCTAAGGAATGTTCAAAATAACTACTATAGCTATTAAGTGAGTTCAGTACAGACACAAGACTACCATATAAAAATCAGTGGTATTTCTATACACTAGCAATCAACATGAAAACAAATTAAAATACAAAACTGCCCTGGCTGGGTAACTAGCCTGGAGCATCATCCCATATACCAACAGGTTTCACGTTTGTTTCTGGTTCAGGGCACATATCTAGATTGCAGGTTCAGACCCTGGTCAGGGTGTGTACAGGAGGCAACCACAACTGATCAATGTTCCTCTCTCACATCAATGT
Organism: Mormoops blainvillei; assembly: GCA_004026545.1. Lineage (NCBI taxonomy): Eukaryota > Metazoa > Chordata > Mammalia > Chiroptera > Mormoopidae > Mormoops > Mormoops blainvillei. Next base: position 26,717 of record PVJD01009235.1, on the reverse strand, counting down.
TTCTCTCTCTCTCTCCCATCCTCTCTAATATATACTTGGGTGAGGGTTTAAAAAAAATACTATTTACAATTACTAAAAGAATAAAATACGTAAGTGTAAATCTAACAAGATATGTACAGGGTTTATACGCTTAAAAACTTCCAAATAGTAATGAAATAAATAAGAAAACGGAGAGGAATTCTATGTTGATAACCTGGAAGACTCAACATAGTAAAGATGTCAACTGATACACAGATTTAATAAAATCCCTACCAAAATCCAAGTACGATTTTCTGTTGAAATAGGTGAAATTATTCTAAAATATTCATAGAAAGGCAAAGGAATTAGAATAACTAAAGCAACTCTAAAAAGAAAATAAATAAAGTGGAAGCGTCTACTCTACCTAATTTCAAGACTAACTTTATAGCCACAGTTACCAAGACTGGCTATACTAGTGGAGGATCAGTAGAACAGATTACAGAGTCAGAAATATGCCGTATACAAGTACACTAGCTGACATTTGACAAAGCTGTAAAACCAGTTCAACTGAGAAAGGATAGGGGTTTTCTCCTGTGTGTGTGTGTGTGTGTGTGTGTGTGTGTGTGTGTGTGTGTGTTTTAACAGATGGTGTTGGATATCCACAGACTAAAGAATAAACTTTGACCTAGACTTCATACATTATGTAACAATTAACTTCAAATACATCATAAATTTAAAGGTAAGACATAAAACTGTAAAGTTTTTAGAAGATAGTATAGGAGAAAATCTTTGAGGTCCAGGGCTTGGTGCAGAGTTCTTAAACATGATACTAAAAGAATGACCCAGAAGAGAAAAAAAAATTAATGAATTTGACTTCATCAAAATTAACAACTTTTACTCTGCAAAAAGCTCTGTTAGGAGGATTAAAAGACAAGCTACAGACTGGGAGAAAACATTTTCAAGCCACATATCTGACAAGGGACTCATATCTAGAATATATAAAGAATTCTCAAAGTGCAGCTTCAAAAACTAACAATGATAACAAACAATCCAGTTAGAAAATGGACAAAAGATATGAAGAGACATCGCACCAAAGAAGATATATGGAGGGCAAATAAGCACATTAAAAAAATATCCAATATCACTAACCATTAGGTAAATGCAAATGAAGACCAGGATGAGATATCACTACACACCCATTAAAATAGCTGGCATGAAAAATAGTGATGGCACCAAATGCTGGCAAGTATGTGAGGAATGTGGCTCTCTCATATCCTGCTGGTAGGAATGTAAACGGTACCTACAACCACTCTAGAAAATGATTTGGCAGTGCCTTATAAAACCAAGTATACACATAGCATAGGACCCAGCAGTTGCATTCCTGAGCTTTTCAAAGAAATGAAAAGTTACATCCACATTAACACCTTGTACACAAAGTGTGCATTGCAGCCTTATTTGTAATAGCCAGAAACTGGAAACAACCCAAATGAAATCTATGTATTCATTCATCCACAGCATGGACACTACTCAGCAATAAATAGGGACAAACCATTGATACATGCGACAACTTAGATGGATCTCAAAAGCATTGTACTGGGTGAACAGAACCAATCTCAAAAAAGTCACCTACTCTATGATTTTTATGTACGAGTGTTCTCGAGAAGACAAAATTATGGAGATGGAAAACAGATTGGAGCTTGCAGGGGTTAGAGATGATGGAGGTAGGCAGTGGAGAGAGGTAGGGAGATCTCTGTGGTGATGGAATGGTTCTGTATCGTGATTGTTACACTGATGGTAACATCCATCTATGGCTATGATTAAATGACTCAGAGCTATACACATATTGTATCAATGTCAAATTTCCGATTTGATACTGTACCATAATTATGTAATATGTAACCAATGAAGAAATGGGGTGCAGAATACATAGGTCTTCTCTATACTATCTTTGTAACGTCATGTAAATCTATAATTATTTCAAAAACAAAAAGTTAAAAAAAGAGGGCATTTTGGATGCAGTATGGAAAACAGACTGAAGACCAGAAATGGTAGAATGGTAGGTGCAGGGGAAGTGACGAGAGACCTGTTAGGAAATTTTCCATAGCCATTCATGAAATTGCAGTCATTTATTCTAACCAGGCTTGTCATGGTAGAAAAGGAGAAAAAGTAATGAGCATGAGTATGTTTAGGCAGCAAGATGAGAAGCATTTCCCTGGTGTTAGATATGCGATGAAGGAGAGAAAATTTCAATAAAACTCCCAGGTTTTTGGATGGCACAACTGTAAGGATGGCAGTGACCATGCAGCAAGGGTAGAACAGGGCATGTGCACAGGGATTTGGGTGTGGTGAATGAATTAGCTTTAGACATGTTGAATTTGGGGTGCTTTTGAGATAGCAAAGTGTTGCTGTTGAACCAACAGCTGAGTATGTCGAAGTTCAGAACATATAAATAGTATTTACATGATGGAGGAGGTGGCTTAGGGAAAGAATAACAAGTAGAAGAATTGAAATCCTAGGATCTAGTCTTCAGACATTCCAAAATTTAATAGGCTGGGTAGACGAGGACAAGGAGGTGAAAGATATGGAGGCGGAGTTGCCAGGGAAATAGGAGAAAACCCTAACCACGACAGTGTCAGCGAAGCTGAGAACGGAAAGCATTTCAAGGAGAGAGTGATTTGCGGTACTCAATGTCTGAGAGATCTACATAGATTCGAAGTGAAAATGACCCTTGGGTTTCAGGATGAGGAGGTTATTGGAAGCCTTATTGAATGTTCCTCTCCCTCCCGCAGAATGGCAGAGTAGATTAAGGAGCCCGGGAAAGGGAGGACAATGGATACAGCAAAGTACATGTAATTTCCCCCCAAGTTTGGCTGTGAAGGGGTAGAGAGAGCTATGAAAGGGGGTCTTCACTTGTTCGTTGTTTGCTCTGAGGGAGAAGAGAAGAAGTGTATAGATGTGTACGTGCCAATGCAAGAGGACTGAAAATGCCCAAGCAAAAAGGTAAGTTAAGAGCCGTAGTCTCCAGAGCACACAGACAGAGACAGAACAGGTTAATTTTCTTATTGAGAGAAGTACCTCTCATTCCCCAGTGGCAAGCCTCTGGTTGCAATGGTAAAGGAGGCAATTGGTTTTAGTCTGTATTCTTTTGTCTGCATACATATTCTTTCATTAAATGGTAGGTTATTAAAGTTAGAAGAGACATTGGAAATGACCCAGCTCAGCTACCTACTTTCACCAATTAGAAAACTGAGGCCTGGGAGGATGAGAGGAGTCCTTCCTCCCAATGGTGTGTTCGATTTAAGCTTAAATCACTTAAATCATCCCCTTTCATCTTCAGCAGGTCAGCAAATGCCTTTGAGATCAAGGTTCTTCATGTACAACATGGATCAGAATTGCTTTCAAGAGAGGGGTGTCTTTGGGACAATTTGGTTTTTTTGTTGTTACTACTTTGAAAAAAGATTTTATTTCTCTGACCACCAGCTTTTCTGTTTGAAGCTATTATAGGCCTTACAGGTAAGGACAAACAACTTGATTACAGTGCAGCAGTTTGAGTTGGGCACCAATGCTATATTTGAAATACAAGCATGTAACTCATTTTCAGGTGTCTGGTTAAAAAAAGGTTGGTGCCTTACTTGTATTTGGGCAGAGCAGCCCTGTTCTCTGGTCACTTTAGCTAAGACTTAGTGTTACAGAACAGAAAGAATCCACCCACTGAGGGCTAGGAGAGCCAAACACTAAACACCGAGAACTGCTGTGGGGAAATATTGGCTGTTTTATTATGAATGGTGTCACCCAGAAGAACTGGGAGCTAATGCTTCCAAGCCAGAACTCCCCGATGGCTTATAGATTGCAGAGTATACAAAGCAAAATCACATGACACCATAGATTAGAGGTTTGGGGTTGTGCCGAGGGCTAACTAGTTGGAGGTGAGATAAGGGAAATGAATAATGTCTTTAGATCTTGAAGACAGTTCTGAGGTCTTTTCCAGAGTTCCTCCGTCTGGCCTCATGGGAAAGTAGGGTGTGTGGGGGCTGGGGGGCGGGGGCATCGTTCCAACTTAGGGATCAGGAACCGAAACAAAACTTAGGTCAAGAAGTTGTCTTTGGTCTGCCGGAGGCCTGGGCCCTGAGACCATTAGTCAGGTCCAGGCTACTGTCTTCTGCGGCCTTGGGGGTTGCTGATTATCGGGAAGGGGGAAAGGGGAAGAAAACCTAGGTCTCTGTGAGGTATATATATCGAGAGAGGTATATGATTTCTAGAGCTAGGATTTAAAACTAAATTTAATCGGAGTTGTAAGCACCCCGAGTTTCGTTAGGCCTTACCCAATGGAGCTCATGAGCATGAAGGCGCCTGGCCCCCACCTGCAGAGCTGGCGGTTGTTCTGTACCGCGACCGCTGTGTCTGCTGAGACCAGGGGCGGTGGTTCTGTGCTGCTTCTATTAATATTACATAAAGGAGATCTGCATTCTCTTGAGGAACCAGAGGCTCAGTAGAGTCAATTCTGTTTTCCCACTCATCTTGTTTTTGTGCTTTGAACCAACCCTGCCTAAAATTTTAAATCCTTACAACCTTCTTTGCATAGAAAGTATCTCCTCCCTCGAGTTATGTATTTATCTGTTTGTGTTTTGTGTTTGCCTATTAATTTATTTTAGGGATGCTTTAAACATTCTATGATGAAATAATTTCAGTCTTATAGCCAAGTTGTAAAATAGTCCCAAAAGTTTTCGTACACTCTTCTTCTAGTTCCCACAAAAGTATCCATAATACAATGATCAAAGCCAAGAAAGTAAAAACTATATACACGATACCTTTAATTAATTGAAAGGCTGTATTCAGACTTTGCCAGTTGTTACACTAGTGTTTTTCCTGTGTTCTGGGATCCGAGCCAGCATCCCACAATTGCATTTAGTAGTCATGCCTCCAATCTTGGACAGTTCCTCAGTGTCTTTTTGTCTTTCAGGACCTTGACACTTTTGAGACCTGTCTCTCTTCGGGTTTATCTGATGTTTCCTCATGGTTAAATTCAGTTTTGCATGCTTCTCCCTTTTAAGAATCGAGTCTTCGACGTTTGGGAGCTGGAATTCTTACGCTACTGATTCATGAACACAATCATTTACAGGAAAAAGAATCTGCTTCTGGCTCCATCTCTGGAGGTATAAAATTAGTTCTTAATGCCACTAATATAATACTTATGGTTCACCTTCTGAGTTTTCACAAAATGTTATCTAAGGCACATGAACTATAAGTATTATAACATTGAATGTGCTATTTAAAATAGCTGAGAACTTGAGGATGTCCATTCTAAATCCTTATTATTAGTCATCATTAATTCACAAAGAACACAGCGAACTCGTTCTTCAAAAGCTAATACTTAGGCCAATTACTGAATCAACCAAAATTCCTGAAGACTAGAGTCACCCATAAAGAACTTCAGAGCATTACAGCGCCTTAGATCAAGTGCGCCAGTAACTGACCAGTGGGCTTGGGGCGGCTGGCTCTTCAGTGGATTTTCAGGTTGGTTGCCATTACTAACATCTCCGAAATGAATAGGGAAACTGACAGCAGCCAAAAAGTTTCCCTACTTATTACTGTGTCATCTGAGCCAAAGTACGTAATTTCACTCACTCATTCATTTATTCGTTTTTGAAAATTATGGAGTTTCTTCTCTGTGCTCAGCTCTATGCCAGGCCCTGGATATCTTATGCTGAGTCAAAATGGTTAAGGGATGGATTGGTCCGAAGGGGTGAAGAATAGTGCTCTAGGAGGGGGAAACGGTGTGAACAAGAGCCTTTGGCAGAAGAGAGCATGATTTCTGAAAAGAAAAAAAAAGGCCACTGTAGCTTGCTGTCAGGAAAAGGGGTAGGGGTGGGAAAAAGTGAGGTGTCAGGAAGCACTCAGGCATTTTAAGGAATTTCGTCTCATCCGAATAGCAGGGCCAAGCCACGAATAGGTTCCTAGCCCGGCAATCACACAATCAGCTTTGGGTTTTGAAAGATCATTTTAACTACGACGAAAGCAACAGCTTGGAAGTAGGCACACTAGTGACAAGGTGACAATATTCTGAGCTCAGGTGGTAATGTGGAGACATAAGGAAGTGAGAAGAGGTGGTAGTGCTTCTGTGGGGTCTGAGTCAGGCTGCTAGTTTTCAACCACTGGGCTCTATGAACTTGAAAACTTACTTTACCTCTCTGTGTCTCAGTTTCCTCATCTGTAAAATGGACTGTAGGAATGGTTCCTACATTATAAGGTTGTTGATAGGGTTGAATTAACAGAAATAAAATAATTAGAATAGTGTCTGATACATAATCAAACATAATACACATATGTATATGCATATGTACATATATACATAACCACGTATATAAACTTACATTATTATTATTAAGAAGATGTTTAAGTGATAAAACTGATAGGACTAGGAGACAGAGTATACGAGATAAGAGAAAGGTAGCTGTGTATATTTAGAACTTCTATTTGCAAATAATTGATATATACTCTCTCTTAGTTAAGTTGAAAGGAATTGATAACAAGAGTATTGGCAGACAAAAGATCTCCTTCCAGCCAAAATGAAGTAATAGGGACCAGATTTCCCTTCCTGCCTGAAACAACTGAAAAACTAGACAAAATAATGAAGCAATAGATTTTAAGACATTGGACATTAACCAGTAAAGGACAGTTATACCTAGGAGATGATAAAAAGAAAATATGAAGCAAACTTTACAAATGGGCAAGCTTGCTGCCTTGAGAGGGTTTCTAGGCTGCAGTGCCAGGAAAGTGAACCCAGAAGGAGCCCGCTAGACGCCTTGTGTTGAGGAGATAGGGTCTCCAGGGAGTTCAAGGTAAGTAGGGTTTTCAGGATGCAGTACCAGAGAGGATAGAGCTATATAGAAGAATAACTCTGGAGATGTGCCTAAGGGCCCCCGTGAGTATTCAGATGAGTATGAGCAGCACTCTTGGATACGGAAATTACCTGAGACCAGAGAATGAACACCTAAAAAGTTCATTGGGTCACTGAATAGATTCCTTAGAAGGACCCTTACCTCAATAGTGGGGAAGAAATTAGCCCTAGACTAAATTCCTCAGAAGTAGACTGTGACAAGTGAAAGATGTATACTATAAACTACAAATGCTAAAGCAATGCTAAAATAACAAAACAAAGAGATCTACCTCGGAGGTCAACAAAGCAGATAAAGTACAATCATAAAAATGTGCGATTAATTCAAAAGAACACAGAAGAAGAGGAACTAAGTATCAAAGAACAGATAGAAAAACAAATGGCAAGATGGTTTCTTTAAACCCAACCATATAATTATCACATTAACTGTCTAAATGCTTCAATTTAAAAAGAGAAATAGTCCAATTCTGTGCTGCCTGCAAGAAACCCACAATAACCATAATAATACAAATAGATTAAAAATAAAATCACAGAAAGAGATATACCATGCTAACACTAAAAAGAAAGCTGGAGTGACAATATTAATATTAAAGTAGATTTCAAAGTAAAGAATATTACACATGATAAAAAGCTGTTTTATAATGAAAATGATGTCAATTTATCAAGAGAACATAATAGTCCTAAATTTTTATGTACATAATAACAAAGTTTCAAAATGCATAAGCAAAGAGAAATAGACAAATCTATATTTTTAGTCACAGATTTCAATATCTACCTCTTAATATTTTATAAGACAAGAAGGCAGATAATCAGTAAGGGTAGAGAAAGTCAGAAAACTACTGCCCACCCATAATTAACATAAATAGAATGCACTACACAACAGCAGAGTAGACAATTTTTTAAAATGTATGTGCAATACAAATGTAATACATACAAAGATAGACAACATTCGACAATATTCTGGAGTATAAAACAAATGCTAATAAATTTTAAAGGATTCAAGCCATGCAAAGTATGTTGTTACTTGACCTTAACAGAATTAAATTAGGAATCAACAAGAAAACATCTGTCCATCCAAAGGCAAAAGAACTTATGGACACAGGCAACAGTGTAGTGATTGCAGGGGTGGGGATGGAGGTGGAAGAGGGGATAAGGGGGATAAATGGTAATGGAAAAAATACAATAAAAATACACTATTAAAAAAAGAAGGTATCTAAAAAGTGCCCAAATATTTGGAAATAATACTTCTAAGTAACTCACAAGCCAAACTGAAAAATCAAAAGGGAAATTAGAAATTGTGTTAAACTGTATGAAAATGAAAACACGATATATCAAAATTTGTAGATGACACTAAAGTAGTACTCAAAGGGAAGTTTATGGTACCGAATAGCTGTATAAGTAAAGATGAAAGGTCTTTACTTGTTTTAAAGCTATAGTAACAAAAACAGGCATTAAGATAGCTAAAAATGTTAACACACATAACATGTATGACATAACATGTATGGCAAAGATTATCAACTTATATACTTTAAATATTTTCATTTTACTGAATGTCAACTATACTTTAATAAATTCTTGAAAAAGGTGGGGCAGCGGGATGGAGTATCAGTAGCTCAGATGATCTCCCAGAGTGTCACCTGGAGGCTGCACGACAAGGAACAGTGCCCCAACTAGTCTCGCAAGTGTCTGGCCAGCCCTCCACAGCTGGGCACTAAGTGCTGGCTCTTGTGCGGCCAGCAGCAGGTGCTTGTGCTGGAGATGCTTCTGCTGGAATTGCCGTCATCACCGCCTCCTGAAACTTTGGACGTAGCTGCCCCTTCTCTACTCCAGAACGGATTCCTCTAACTTCTGGTTCAAGTCAGGGGCCAGAGCTGTTTCGTAGTTGGATCCCGGGTCATGTGTCTCTCTTGTAGCTAAAATAGAGGCTGAGAACATGTGTGCCTGCCTCATAGGATGCAGAACTCTCCAAAGGCTACAATGGTAATCTGATGCTGTGCAGCCAAGAAGAGGAGGGATCTTCCTTGGCTAAGAAAGGTGTATCTCTTAAGGTTTCTGTGACAATCAAATGAGATTCCACATGTGGAAATACTTTGCAAATTTTAGTATAAATGTAAAATGTCACTTTTAACACCCATAAACTTTTGGAACTGAACTTTTATTTTTGGCCAACTAAAGCCTTAAAGAAATAAGCAAGAGTGAAACAGCTAAGGGAGAAAGCCCAGTTAACAAAACAGCATGAGATTCTGGGAGAAGAGAAAGGCCTGGATACAAGGTTGTGAAGCAACCAGAATGGGCCTGAAAGAAGGAAAGGACAAGGAGAACTGACTCCCTGAGGGACATTCTTTCTACAGCTATTTTTGTAGCTTTAGAATGCAATAATCATGGGTGTCTTAGCAAAAACATTAAAGTTAATATGTTTACTAAACTCTTGTACATGCCTATTACAAATAAGTTGAATAAGAATATTGTCATAGTTGTCACAAAATATTTTTATTTCAACGTGTTTGCATCTGTATAACATATTGCCTATTCAAATCTGGGACAATGCTACCACTTCCATTCTAATTTGTTTGTTCTACATCATCCTACTGCACCATTTTGCATCTTCATCCTCAAAATACAAAACAAAACAAAACCACAAACTTTGATCACACCAATTGAACCGACTAGACGCTTTAATTCCACAAGCAACTCTTACGCCTTGGCTTTGCTTTTAGTTTGTACTACAGTGGTCCACATTGAAGGTAAAAGCATTTATTTTTATAAGGACACACAGATAAAGAATGTGAACTGCATTTTCAGGGTTATGTGTATAAAAGCACCTGCAGTATAAAGTAACATTAATTACTTTCAGGTAATTATTTGCTCTGTGTTTTAAAAATAAATTTATTTTAGAACAGTTTTAGGTTTACATAAAAAACTGTGAAGATAAAACAGAGTTCCCCTATATTCTACACCCACTTTCTCCTATTGTTAACTTCTTACCAGTATAGTATAAGTATATTAAAATTAATTAATCCATATTGATACATTACTATGAACTAAGATCAGATTTCATTCAGATTTTCTTGGTTTTTACCCCATATCTCTTTCTGTTCTAGGGTCCCATCCAGGACACCACATTGCATTTAGTCAGCATGTCCCCTTAGGGTCCTCTTAGCTGTGAAGATTTCTCAGACTTTTCTTATTTTTGATGACTTTGACAAACAAAAGATTTGCTGGTCAGGTATTTTGTAGATGGTCCCCTAATTGGGATTTGTCTGATTTTTTTTTCTGTGATTACACTGAGGTTATCTGTTTATGGGAGGAAAATAACAGAGATAAAGTGGCATTCTCATCACATCATATCAAAAACACATGTTATCAATATGACAGCATAGTTGATGTTGATCTTGATCACCTGAATTAGGTGTGTTCTGTAATGTGTGCTGTTTATATTGTAGTTGCTCTGCAATTTATATTATCATTTTTTGCCCATATTATGAGAATTTAAAAATTTATCACAAACTTGAAATTAAATTTTTTATAATAATACCTTATGGGTCTATCCAGGAAAAGTCCAACCATTGATAATATAACAAGAATGGTTTCCACGACATCGATGTAACCTGGCAGCCAAGGAGAGTGGACTGGAATGCACACGTGTGAAGAAGGATGACTTCACTGTACTAGTCAGTGGGGGTGGTAGATGCTGTTGAGTGAACATGTGTACTGTGTAGACATCACATTTAAAATGACTGAGTGAGAGGAGCAACCAATGTGCATCAAATTTTGCATTAAGCTTGAACATTCCTCCATGGAAGCTATTTGGATGATTTAGAAGGTCACAGCTATGGACACCTGGCAATTGGCAGCTTCTTCATGACAATGTGCCGGCTCATGCATCACATCTCATGCAGAGTTTTTTGGTGAAATATCAAATTACCCAAGCGACTCAGTGCCCCTATGGCCCAGATTTGGCACCATGTGACTTCTGGCTTTTCACAAAACTAAAATCACCTTTGAAAGGGAAGAGATTTCAAACTGTCAATGAGATTCAGAAAAATACAATCAGGCAGCTGATGGCAACTGGGAGAACTGTGTGAGGTCCCAAGGTACCTACTTTGAAGGGGACTGAGGCATCATTGTCCTATGTACAATGTTTCTTGTATCTTGTATCTTCTTTAATAAATGTGTCTGTGTTTTCATGGCTGGATACTTTCTGGACTGGCTTCATATACCACACCCTCCCCGCCACCCCTGACATAGACTCTACGATTGGCCTTTTAGTACTCTCACTTTATTACTTATCTCTCTGTCTATCCATTCTGGCATTCATCATATCAATCCATATATTCTCTTGTTTTGATTCTGTCATTTGTTTTAGATTCTGCCAGTTTTGCACCCATGCCCTCGCAATATATGAGGAAATAGAACTGGACTTGACTCAATGAAACAAGAAAGAGAATCATGTTAGATCTGAAAAGCCACATTTTACAGATGTGGGAAAAGGGGCACATTTAAGAATATAGAGGAGGGTACATAGTAGCCTGCACTTTAGTAGCTGGTAGAAATCCTTAAACATTATGGAGGGTGTTGAAGGTATCACCATAACCTCAAAGATTGACAAATGATTGCATGGAAAAGAGCCGAAGAAAACTATGGCCCAAGTCATGTGTGACCTCAGGGAATTTGAGGGGAAATGAAGACCCCTTGTAATTTTGGATGCCAGGAGCATGTCTCCAAAGGGATTATGCTAGAAGGACCTGGAATTGCTTTCCCATTTCCAAGAACCCATTCCCAGCATTCAACAGGGAATGCCTGGAATTCTACATTTTAATTAATTGCCCCTAATGCAAAGAATGAGGCAATACATGTCCCTTTGCCTCCTTGTCTACAGTGTGAGAGTTTTTCTGGGAGAATGGTGTTACTTTGCTAGGACTGCCATGAGAAAGTACCACAGGCTGGATGGCTTCAAGAACAGAAATTTATTTCTCAGAGTCGTGGAGGCTAGAAGTATGAGATCAAGGAGTTCACAAGGATGGCACCTTTTGAGGAACAGTGAGGGAGAATCTGTTCCAAGACCCTCTTGTTGGCTCATAGATGACCATCTTTTCCCCATGATGGGGAAACTCAAGAGGTCCAAGCTTTTTATCTTTAAGTTATAATAATAGGCTTAGTAATTCATGCATGTAGAAAGCTATTGTTCCAGGAGCTAGAATGTATGACCAGACCTACCCTGACTCCTGGATACCCGCAAGCAATTTGACCTTTGTGTCCCAGGAGGACTGCAAGTGATCAAGTTGGTATCTGAGCCATTGTGCTCCAGGGAGAGGCTGCTGGGGCTCAGGATGCAGATAAAGAATCACAGGTCAGCAGATGTAAGGATGCTGGGAAAATCTCTGGGCTACAGCTTTTATCTGATTAACGTTTTCCCTGAATTCCCAACCTCGTACCTACCCTCTTCTCCTTATAGAAGATGTTGGTTTGAGATGAGATATAAAACGGTCTTTAGGGTACATAAACTGCAGTCTTCTGAGATCGCTGACCATCTGAATAAAGTGCCCATAAAGATTCAATCCTTGTCTCTACTTATTTATTCTGGCAGCAACAGGCAGCGCGAACATTGACTTTCCCCATTTCACCTGTTATCTCATCATACTGTCTTTCCTCTGTCTTGTCTCTGTTTCCAAATGTCCCCTTTCTTCAGGACACCTCTAGGGCTCACCCTAATGACCTCATTTTTACTTGATTATCTCTGTAACAGTTCTATCACCAAATAAGGCCACATTCTGAGGTATTGGGGTTAGGACTTCAGACACATGAATTGCAGGTGGACACAATTTAGCCTGAAAGTCAACAAATTTAGTTTTTCTTGTATAACTCTTAAAAGAATTTGGAAAAGCTATGTCCCCCTCACACAGTTCAACATAGACATTTAACAATTTAAAGCACGGGTTAAATCAGCTCCAAAAGATAAAGTGATGTTTTGTAAATATTGACACTTTAAAATGAAATACTCTTTCAAGTGTATCCAAAGGAATCTAAATACCATAATTGATTCAATAATCATAATTCACTGGAAAATGCATGCATAATTTCCTATGAAAAATTTAAATCTTTTCTTTTTCTCCTTTCCATCCCAACTTTCCCACAGAATTTTATCTTCATGTAATATATTTTCCCAGGAAGTCCCTCTTTTGACCACCCTATTATACCTTTCTTTGGAAAATTGTATGTGAAAATTGAAATTTTAAAATGTTTTCTTTCCTGAGATCATAAGATTATGTTTAAACTTCCTTCTAGATGGAGTTGTTGCAATTGTTAGTGTTACACGATTGATCAAGACAACAAAACTATTATAAAATAATTATTATTTTGTAAATTATTAAATAGAAAGATAAAATTTCATTGAAAATGCTTCTCCTGAAATGATATGAATGGTGCTTCTCTCTTAGTGAGCTCCTGTGTCCGTTGATGGATGGCTTAGCACTAGAACAGTACACATTTCTGCATTGATTTTATTCTTGTCCCCAACTTTTTAATGGTGGTAACCGCTGAGAAGACTTATTTATGGTAATGAATAAATGGGAACAAAAGGTACTTATTATAGCAATTTTATCCAATTATTTCAATTTCATCCAAATTATATGCCAAACACTACCTAGTAATATATCATCAAAAATTATTTTTAGTGCTGCCTGCTAAAAATTCTATTAAGTTCTTCAAACTGGTAAAAGTTGAAACCCGGGTGACATGCAAGAGACCTGCTTCCCAACTTTGAAAGCTATTAAGTCTCAAGTTATGGGAGATATGCCAAGATTTGCCAAATACTCTTAGTTATACCTGTTGTTCTCTCCCTTAAGCACCATGTGTAGATCAGATTGGTATCTAAGTTTGGGTTCTCCTAAAAGTAAACTCTCAGATAAAGTAGGTTTGAGAAGTTTAAGAGTTGGACCCACAAAGAGTGTCTCAATGGGGAATTCCTGAGTATCAGGTAGAACGCACCTCAGAACTGTCCCACCAAAGGGCAGGGAAGTAGGAAATTTATGCACTTTCACTGCCTCCTCCTGTATATGGCCAAGTGTCAGAGAGAGCCCTTCTTAGGCAGAGAAGCAGGAAGGCTTGGGCCCTTAAGACTAGAAGGTGCCATGAAGCCAGAGGTGGGTCATTTAGGATACTCAGTGGGACATCAACAGTGTCTGCGATTGCTGAAAAATGGAAACATTGTCATTTTTATTACTGATAAAATATTTATCTTACTATGTTTTGAAAAAGTTTTGAAATCCTAAGGTGAGCAAGGGGAAAAAGGTGGGACAACTGTAACTGAACAGCAATAAATTAAAAAACAGTCTAAAATCCTCACCTACGGACATGTTCACTGATTTTAGAGAGAGGAAGAGAAACCACAACGCAAGAGAAACATGGATTGGGTCGCCTCCTGTACGCATCCGGGCTGGCCATCGAACCCGCAAGCTAGGAATGTGTCCTGACTGAAATCAAGCTGTCAACCTTCTGGTGTACGGAAAGGTGCTCCAACCAGCTGAGTCACCCGGTCAGGGCTGTCTTACTGTATTTTAAAATATGTTTTTATCAAAACATTGAAACTGCAGTTACCTCATTTAATTTCTAAAAATATCCTCTGCGTATTGACAAAACCAATACCCTTTGTTAATCAATCAGCAAAATAAGACATTTTCTGACACAAATAATTCACCTTCATTTTTAATTCAAATAAATGGTAATATAGGAGTCAAAAATCTCATTGTATTTCTTGAATTTAATTTGAATTTAATATTAAATAAACATTAAATACTACTGAAACTACTAAGAAGTAAATTTCAGAATGCATATTGTAGAGATTTAAATGATGTAGATATAATTAATTTATTCCCTTTATAATACATTATGCAAACAAGAAAATGAATTGAGTTAGTTGCTATTTCTCATTAACATATAATAATGTAGTGCATTATTTAGCTAAGATTGTAAATTATTTTTGAAGTGCGATGTGTGATTTAAAAAGCATGGTATTGCTTTGGCACATGTGTCAGCGTGCATATGTTGATTGTTGGTTTTCTGCTATGGGGAATAATTAAATTAGAGCCAGGTATAAATACCATGAATAATGCCGTTAGTTTCTAGACCTGAGGATAAAATGTTCCTGGTATTTAAAGAAAAGAATGTTACCTAGTGCTAAAACTCATTGGTCTAGAAACAAGCATATAATTATATTTTATTTGTTTTAACGAAGGTGTAAAGCATTAAGTGTTTCATAAGTATAATTAGATTAGAATTAACTTCAACTGGAATAGATGTTTAATTATATTTTTTTTAAATCCTCACCCGAGGATATGTTTATCGATTTTAGAGAGAGAAGCAAGGAGAGGAAAAAACATTAATGTTAGAGAGAAACATCAATCAGTTGCCTTCCATTCGCACCCCGACCAAAGATCAAACCTGTAACCCAGGTATGTGCCCTGAACAGGGATCAAACCTTTTGGTATTCAGGATTATGCTCCGACCAACTCAGCCACCTGGTTAGGGCAATAATATGGTTTTATAAGGTGCATTTTAACTGTTTAATTGGAGAGCACACCCCAAATAAGAAAGAAATTGTGAACATGTTTTATTTGTGGATTTTTATTCAACTTATTTTGGGCAGGTTGGTTGGAAAAAATATTTCAGGTGCATTAAAAAAACTCAGAGTCACTAATGTATACCCCTCTGATTATTCAAAGGTGCTTTTTCCCCAGCTACTGATGTCTTTTCAGCATAAATGTGGGGGAGAGCCTAACAGAACTGCCTATGCCTAGGCACATGAAAAAAGTCATAGCGTATGTGAACTATTTTATGTACTCTTTGTTCTCAAGAACTCTTCCCTCCTCTCCCTCCAATAGCGTTGCAATTTTTAAGATTAGTCTGGAAATGATAGAGCCAAAATGGCTCTATTATTTAGAGACATTTAATAATGAGCCAAAATCAATGTTCATTAATAAATGAACACTATTATCACTTTTGCCACCCTCTACCACATTACTGAATATTCAATTTCAACACAATGCTTCACTCTTAACAGAAAAGTGTGTCGTATAGGAAAGACTAGAAGACCAAAGGCTTTATGGTGCCCTGAGTAAGCTTTAGAGGAGGTTTCTATTTTGTTTGGTTACCAAAGGTTTTGAACTCAGGAGCAATGTACTGAAGATTTGGGATGGATGTGGACAGAAAGGGCTTTGGGAACACAGGCAGGCTCTTGGATCAATCCAGTAAGACTCTCTATGCTTATGAATCCTTTGAATAGCCCTGGTGTGAAAACCACCAGATTCTTACATATGCACGTGTCCACTTTTAATAAGTGTCATCGAATTACCATCAAGGTGTTTGTGCCAATTTGCACTTCCACTACCTGTATCAGAGAGGTCTCATCACTCTAGATACTTGACAACACTTGATATCATCAGACTGGAATTTCTGCCAAATTGGTAGGGAAGAAATGCTATTTCTTTCATGGATTTTACTTTGCATTTTTCAAATTATTAATGAATTTGAGTTTATGTGTTTGTCAGCTGAGTTTCCACTGTAATGAATCGCATTTTTTCTTTATTTTTATAGTTGACACTATTATAGATGTCCCTGATTTCCCCCTCTTTGCCCACCTCCACCCAGGCCCCACCTCCCCTTCCCTCTGGTCATCACCACACTATTGTCTGTGTCTGTGGGTTATGCCTATATGTTCTTTGGCTGATCCCTTCACCTTGTTTCATCCAGTCCCCACCTCACTTCTACAGCTGTCAGTCTGTCTCATGTGTTCATGCCCCTGCTCTATTTTGTTCATCAGTTTATTTTGTTCATTAGATTCCACATGTAAGTTAGATTAAATGGTATTTGTCTTTCACCTACTGGCTTATTCTACTTAGCATAATAATCTCCAAGTCCATTTATACTGTTGCAAAATGTAAGATTTCCTTCTTTTTATGGTTGCATAGTATTCCTTTATCCACTCATCTACTGAATTGCATTTTATTTCTTTTCCTCATTTTTAAATTTTATTTATTTATTTATTTTTAAAGAGAGGGAAGGGGATGGAGAAAGAGAGGGAGAGAAACATCAATGTGTGGTTACCTCTCGCATGCCCCCTCCTGGGGACCTGGTTGGCAACTCAGGCCTGTGCCCTGACTGGGAATTGCATCTGTGACCCTTTGGTTCACAGGCCAGCACTCAATCCACTGAGCCACACCAACCAATGCCTCTTTTCCTCATTTTAATGTTATTTTCAGAAAATGAATTTTGAAGTTCTTTACATGTTTTATATGTTAATTCTTTGTTTATTTTATATGTTGCAAATATTGTCTTCTAGTCTGTCATTGTCTTATAACTTCAATTATAGAGTTGTTGTCATTTTAATACCACTACTAATTATCATCATTTTAATACTACTACTACTAATATAATTAAATTATATTGAGTGCTTATTCTTGCACCAGACCTACTTAAGTACCTTATATGTATTCCTCATTTAATTCTCATAATAACTCTATGAAGTAGTTGTTTATATAGATACAGAGACTGAGGTATAGGAAGGCCTAAGGAAATCAATCAAGATTCTTTACCCAGTAAGAGGCAGAAGCAGGACCAGCACCAAGGCAGCCTAATTCCAGAGCACTCGTCCTTATTTATTGCACCATCTCATGTAACTTAATCTTTTCTTAAACTTTTTTAAAGATTTTATTTATTTATTTTTAGAGAGGGGAAGAGAGGGAGAAAGAGAGGGAGAGAAACATCAATGTGTGGTTGCCTCTTGCGTGTCCCCTACTGGGGACCCGGCCCGCAACCCAGGCAGGTGCCCTGACTGGGAATCGAATCTGCGACCCTTTGGTTTGCAGGCCAGTGCTCAATCCACTGAGCCACACCAGCCAGGGCTCATATAACTTTATCTTAATAGAGTGCAAACAGTATTGCACTCATCAAATAATTTCATTTTGGTATAATGGAAAAGGTATTGAGTTTTGTAGTTAAAAGCTACAGTCTACTTCATTTTGACAGTTGACATTAAGTTCCCACAATGGGTTATATACTAAGAAAGAAAGAATGGGAGAGGGAGGGGAAGGAAAGGAAGGCAGAAAAGAAAAAGACAGTCTCTACTCTCAAAGAGCTTAAAATGTAGTAGGGAAGATACTGTGTGATGAGCACTGTGACAGACGTCAGCAAAGGGCGCTGTGTGATCATGCATATAACTGTGCCATATGAATGACTGATACTGAATCTTCAATCAATAAAACTGCCTCATCTCTATACTTGTGCCAATTTCCCTTACCTTACACCTTAGCTTAGACCTAAATGTTCTAATTAACCTCATTGGTCTGCTTGTTGAGATCTTTTTGGACTTTGATTTGAGCATGGAAAGTTTAGCTAGCATTTCTACCAACATACCATTTCAGTTTATTTAGGACATTACTGGCATCCTTATTCAAATCATTTACCCTAAAAAAATTGATAAGATCCTAAAGACAGATTTTGAGGACAACTCTGGGAACAACAACGAGGCTGCTGAGCAGCATTCTTAAGGTTGTTCATCCAGTTTCCTGTCTACTTCTAGAACACAGAAGGGCGGTAAGGGGGGGCGAGCACAAAGCAAGGTGAGGGTCTGTGTGAGAAGTGACGCTGGCAGTGGAGGTGGGGGTGGCAGCTGTGGCAGTCACTGCTGCTGCTGCTTTTATTGAGTTGGCCAAAAAGCCTGTTTAGTTTTTTTTCCTCAAAATAAAAAACGCATTTTTTATTTTCCCCAATAACTTTATTGATTTGAATATTTTTAGTATGTTGGGTATCTCCCACATGGCGTAACGTTGATTGTTCTCAGTTAATGCTTAATTTGATTGCTGTCAACTTCACCTGGTCTACCTGACCATGGAGCATCTCCAGCGAGAAATCTCCAGCACGAAACTTCGCAGAGCACTTTTGACATGTTCGGTCAGTCACAGCACCTTCTCCATATGCTGCACAAATCTTTTTTAGGTTTCGGTTGTGTTTTTACCTTTTTTGAAATAATAAGCATAATAGGCTGAAAATGTTGCTTTCCTTCCATCTTCAATATTAAAAATGGCTACACAAAATAAACCAATATTGAGAGTTTTTTAAAAATGCATGCTGATGTGCCAGCTGTCACAATACAATCTAACAAAAGTGTTTCAAATGAAGTTAAAGACAACTAAGCAGTACCAGTATGGAAAAACCAAACAAACTTTTTGGCCAACCCAATAATTTCCCTTCTTTTTATATTCCCCTCCCCCTCCCCAAAAGCTGCACAATTGCTTCAAGAAATTAATGAAGCTTTAAGTTTTTAGTTGAGCTGAAAATTATGGGAGATTACTAAAACTGCTGGCAACTCAACTGATTCCTCTTCATAACGGAAAAAGTAATACTGGACACTAAATGAAAAAAATTAATTCCTTAGTATATTTTGGAGGGAAAAAAGATTAATAAATACAGGAGATTACTTTTGCTTTTAAACATTTGTGGTACAAAAGGGAAAAAGTGCATCCAGCAGCAAAGCCATCTGTGACTTCATACCAGGGCAAATATTGTTCTCTCTGGACTTTTCCTATTATGTCATTCCAGAGTGGTTATTTTTAAGCACATAGCACAAATATTTATGTCCTGGCTGCTAGTTTGTGGTCTCATCTAAGTTGCTATTTTAACAATTGGCCTATAAATGGACAGTGTAGTGATCTCACAGGGCGCTGTAGAAGAGGGAGGGAAAAGGGAAAAGCCAGCATGATAACATGACCAGAAGGGAAGCAGCGAGTCTGCCATGAGTGCTCTTAGCCAGCAGAAGTGAGAGGGAAAGAGAGCAGAAACACACTTTGAACATGTTGCCCCAGGGGTTGGGCTCTTTGCCATTTATGGGAAAAGAGTGAGGTTCTTTAAAATTATGAAGTGAGGCTGGGTGACACTGACAACACTGTAAACGGACAAGAAGGAACAAGTCCCTCTTCCTCTATCACGTCTGTTTGGAAGAGGCAAACGCGGAACGGGCAAAGCAGAAAGGGAGTTTGCAGAGTCAGTGCCAGAATTACAACACTGAAAATGGAAGGATGAGATTGCAGCTGAAAGGGAATAGTTTAAACGCTAACACAGTGCAACAGTATGAAGTCTTAGCCACTTTATCATTTAGTACCCTTACAAGATGTGATCAGAATCATGATAGTAATTAAAGAAGTAGGAGAGGACATATACTTTCCCTAGGAAAGAAATTATCAGTTTCCCTATGAAAATATTTCTTTTTAATATAATCTCTGTGGGGTTGCTCCTTCATATTATGAAAGTTATTTATTAACACATGCATTTATTTAACACATGTCAGGATATGCCTTCTAGGTTTATGGCGTTTGCTGCCTGGGGATTCTGTAGATAGAAAAGAGGACTCATTTAAAGCCGAACTTTCCACTTGGCAGTAGCAAAGCTATCTGAAGTCAGCCAGGGTCTTAGGCAATTTTCTTTTACCCTAGCCCATTCATTATCACCAAGGGTGCTCTAGGTGTCTGTGGGGGTGGGGGTGTGTATAAATTTTAAAATATTAAAAGGATATCAACACTACCTCATCCCTGCTACTTAACCTATTTTTGCAATTTCTCCAAAAATATTTTGAGAAGGAAGGAAGTTTAGTCTCTCTCTTTAGGCACTGATTATGTACGGTGAGATTAGTTTTCCCAGGTGGTGCATAGAATCCAGCTCAGTACTTTGCAGTCATACTTCTACCTCACTTAAGTCTATTTGCATCTAGCTAAGCACGCAGAGTAAGGTGTAGCTTAGAATAGGAAAAAAGAGAGGGAGATGGGAAGGTAAAAAGAGAAAAAATGTGGAGGGCAAAGAAGTGGACAGAATAATTTATTTCTAAATTCACCCTTCAAAAGGAATCAAATCAGTTAGGGTCTAGTCAATCATTCAATAATACATTTATTGAATATTTCCATGCATACAAAGAAATATAAAACATGACACCTACTCTCAAGAAGCCTCCCCAGTGGAGAAGCTGCAGGAGTGAAATAGGCCACACTGTCAAGAGCTCTACAGAGGTGTGCACCGGGTACTATGGGAAAAGAAACGGAAGGCATCAAAATCACACTAACAGTCTGGAAGCCTCCTGGAAGTGACAATACTTTTAGCTGAAAACAAAGGAAATAAGATTTTGGGAAGAGAGACAAAGAAGTAGGGCAGTGCGACTAGAGCGTAGGATGACAGATAGAACGAGAAATGAATAAAAGATAATAAATTGGGACAACTGTAATAGCATAATCGATTAAAAAAAAAGAACAAGAGACAAGAGGAAATGGTACTATCAAAACCTGTGAAGGGTATGGAATTTCCCCCCATTTTCAAGCTAATAAGTTAGCATGGCACTGTTTTCTGGATGCTGGCAGATGACATGAGATTCCTCGGTCAAAGATGAAGGGCTCCATTATTAATGGTAGAGCAAGCAGCAGGAGCATCAGCACACTTTCGCTGGTTCCCTTCTTCCCCAGGTCCCACAGGAGTGATGCAATGGACCCAGATGGACACTGCACATTCAGTGGATTTGTGCTGCAGCTGAGGAACCCAGAGCCAAGGGCACAGTGCTTTTTAAGCAAGCAGCCTGCTATCCAGTCCCCCTCTCTAATGAATCAAGTAGTTACACAGTAGTTGTGCTGCGGTCACCTTGATCTACTTAGGAATCTGTGTGACTAAAGGAACTGCTCAGTGTTAAGAGATGAAAGAGTCTTGCAGCTTGGTACACTCGGCAAGTAAAGTGTACGGACACTTAATGCCCGTGGAAACTGCCTCTCCCAGCAGGGGCTGGAGAGTTAATCAGGGGCTGTACCATGAAGGGCATTTTAGGCAACGTTAAGGAATTTGAACGTTGTCTGAAAGCATGAGGAGCCACTGAAAACTTTTGACCAGAGAAATGTGATGATTACAACTAGAAGATATTACTCACTTGGGTATGTGTGGAAAGGCTTAGACAGATAGCTGAGAGAATGCAGAAAAACTAGTTAGGAGGCAACTCCAATAGTCTATGCCTAACTGGTAACCGGGAGGCCACCTTCTAAGGTCCCTGCCTCCGTTTTCTCATCTGCGAATAAGAATAAATAGTATCTACTTTATAGAGAATGAGGCTAAATGAGCCAATATATGTAAAATGCTAATAAAATGCAAAGCACAAAGTAAGTTCTATCAGGAATATTATTTATTAAGTTTTTTCTTAAATATCTTCTTTTTAATAACCACACAAAATATCCTTTTCATCTTACCTTGAATAATAATCCTTGGACTTGCCAACTTTACACACCCCTTCCTACACTTCACTTCACACATTATATAATTTTCAGATGTGTAAGATTATAATTTGACATCTGTGTACTCTACTGTGTGCTCCCCACCCAAATTTCTGTTTTATAAGCCGTTCATTCTGTAGTAGTTTGTTATGGCAGCTGGAGCAGACTGAGACAGCCCAGTTGAGTATGAGGTATCTGGGGAACATCTTAATGGTGTTTCTGGTAGGTATTATAATACGTAAATCTAAACTCCAGAAGGAGAAGACCTTTGCAAAGATTTAGGAGTAGTCGTTGAGTGGGTGGTAACTGAAACCATGAATTTGGATGAAATCATTCTGAAAAGTGTAAGGAATGAGAGGAGTGAAGGGCTGTGGGATGGAGCTATGAAGAACATACATTTTAGGGGCAGGTGGAAGAGGAAATCTCCAAAGAAGACAGAGAGGGGTAATCTGAGGGGGAGGGCGGAGACAAAGGAGAGGTTTTCACAGAGGCGGGAGTTCTGAACAGACACCAACCTGGGATGGGTGGAGTAATAAAGCTCCATGCCCACTGAGTAAGGCCATGTGTAGGCAACTTCTGAGTGTAAAGAAAATAGTTTAAAGTAGTGGACAAGTAAGAAGTCACTGAAATTTGAATTGTGGATGACAAATTGAGATGCTCTATGTAAAATAAGGTAGTTAGGTTGATGATAAAGTCTTTATAGAATGTTCAGTTTGTGTTGGAGGAATACATGAAGAAGAAAAGGCAATGAAATGACAGTGTTTTTTTTCCCCCCAAAAATGTGATTTTATATCTCTCTGGAAGAGAATACAGTCGGCTTTTAAGGTCATGGCAAGAATATGTGTTCCTCTTACATATTGAAAAAACAAAATGGGCTTGTGTCCCAGATATTCCACTTGTGTTTCAGATAAGTTCCGGACTCTGCTCTAGCATTCCTGTGCCTTACTTTTCTGCAATACAAATGGAAAGCAAGGAGTGACGAGAAGAGAAGAGAGCTGGTTATCTTGTTGGTCATGATAAAATGTACTGTTGTTTTTAAAAGTGTTGGGAACATTTTAAGATAGTTGGGAGCAGGGACAGGCCAAAAAGACCAAGTAATGGAGACCCCTGTTATCTTTCACTGCAGTTTACTAAAAGCCTGCTAGAAAATTAAGGAGAAAATATGTGCTAAAAATCAAATAAAACATGAGCGCAGGGCCAAGCAGTGTGGTCATTGTAGATAGAGGGTGATCGTTATAACTAATGGCGATGCTTACGGATGACGCCAACCAGTGGGAGCTCTGTGAGTCTGCTGCTCCTTCTCTTCCTCTGTCCTCATACAGGCTGCTTCTCTCCTCCTCTGTTAACCTGGTCGCTGCGTGCACTGTCTTTGTGTTTCTGGGGGGTGTGTGTGTGTGTGTGTGTGTGATTCTAGATAGCTTGATATAGAGCAATGGAAAGTGGTTCTACAGTAGGCAAATATCCTGAAATAGCCAAAGGGGCTGCATAATGTTCGTACTTGAATGTAATCCAAAATGTAATCAAGTTCACGGTTGCCTGTGATTAATGTGAACTAATGCCCTCCCATCTAAAGATGAGAGAGGAGGATGGTTTTGCCTTGACATTGACTATTGCACATTAGCCTATCGAAGAATTACTGAATTTTAAACTTGAAAGGGCTTTTAGGGATCCAATTTTCTAATGTCTTATTTTACAGGTTAGAAAATTGAGACCTAGTTGGACTAAATTATATCTCTATGGTCACACAATTGGATGGTGGCAAGGCCAAGCTTGGCACAAAGATTTTCCAGTAACTTTATTGTTACCTGTTACATGTGGTATACACATCAATAGAAGAGGTCAAGTACATTCTTATGTGTTCAGGCACATTCGGATACATTTTTTTTAAACTGCTCCACTACACACTTACGTGTATTTCATGCACAGGAATGGATTCAACGACCTAATAAGCATTTACTTACATATTCTTAGACAACAAAATTTTGTTATTTGTAGAATTTCAACCTATGTCATTGAGAAGTTTACCCCTTTTATTTTTCCATAACCTGCCTTTCAAAAGTTTCTTTGGGCACATTTCAGGATGATGATGAAGAAAATAATAAACTCGCGCTCTCTTTGATAACCCTGCTGAAGGAAAGTTCCCTCAGGAGGCAGTGTGGTCTCTGAACCACGAAGGGGGAACAGGAAGTAAAAAAACATACCAAAGGGTAGAGACAGAGAAAATGGCATGACCTTGGTGGTGACTCTCTAGCTTCTGCTTGGTCTTTTCTGGAGACCTTTATCACCTTGGATGAGGCTTCTTTTAAAATTATCAGTCGTGTCACAGGTGCGCGTCATTGTAACACCAAACGGATAGTTCCTGTCTTTGTTGTCATTGTAGCTTATAACTATCCTCAAGTAACAGGCCATGGGCTCATTAATGGTCATTTCCCATCTTTACTCTTCCTGTCTCATTTTCATCAAATCCTGTAGCATCAATTGTCAAATTACTCACTTTCATGATTGTTTATGTTTGTGTTTATGTTTACTACTATTTATTTCCACTGGCCCTTGGAAAGGGCACTGTCAAAAGTTCTGATTTCAAGTTGCAACTCAGCTTCTTCTCAATCCTGTGGCTATAACCCAATCACCTAAATTCTCGAGGAGATTTATATTTTTCCTCTATATAGCTGTAAATTTTATACCTAGCCTGCCAGTCCAGTGAGGTGATGTGGGAGGTGCTTGTCATTCTCCAGTGAGTGTGATGAACAGAATTCCCATCCCCTGCAGTACACACCCTGTGTAATACCATCCACTTGAGTGTGGGTGAGACCTATGAATGTGGTAAGATTTCATGCCTATAAGATAAGTACTAATCAGTTGACTATGAGTTAATCAAAAGGGAGATTATTCTGTACGGGTCTGACCTAATCAAGTGAATCTGTAAGAGAGGAACTGGATCCTCCCTGAAGGGAGATATGGAACTGGAGAGAGACTTCTGCTGGCTCTGAAGAAACCAATAGACTCATTGTAAACATTCAATGAAGAGAGGAACCTGCGAATATGTCAAGGACTTGAGTGTGGCTTCTAGCAGCTATGAATGAATGGTCCTCAGCTAACAGCTAACAATAAAGCAGGGACCACAGAGAGACAGCTGTAGATGAATGAATGCTGGCATCATCCAAGGGAGCTTGGAAACAGATTCTTCTTCAGTCGGACCTCCAAACGAGACTGCAGCCCAGTTACCACCTTGACCCCAGCCTTGTGAGACCCTGAGCAGAAAGCCCAGCTGAGGCTGTGTCAGAATTTTGTCTCATGGAAACTGACATAACAAACTTATGTCATTTGAAACTGCTAAGTCTGTGATAATTTATTATGTAGCAGTAGAAATGAATATAGTTACTCAGTACTGAACACCAAGAGGTGAGGGAAGTGAATATTGTTTTTTCTCTCCCCACCCCCTTGCTGCCAACATCTAGGGCCTAGATACCCCCAACCAGATGTGCCTACCTGAAACTTTGAATCTGGAAGGAAGGACACAAAGACTCAGGGACTGTTAGAGGTGAACTTCAGAATGTGGTGGTAATGGTGGCAGATGCCCAGTGGTGGCAGAGCCTGGGGCAGTTTTCAGGACAAATGTGACTGTGGCATCACTTTGTTTGTGCTACATGGAACCAGGTCTCTTAGCTTCTGATTGCTCACCATGCTTTGGTGTTTATGCAAATTTTGTGAACCATCCATTGTTTATTCAATACATTTATTTCTGCTGTTCCTGTTATTTGTCACCAAGAAACTAGATTATTATAGATCATATGTGTTGAAGTGCCTTGTAAACTGTGACAAATACTACAAATGTTATGCAGTACTTTGTTTCTGCTATCACTTTACTTCAGGCCCCTATGTATGGCCTCAGTCCCCCTCTGAGCTGTTATAATTCTTGGTGTCATTCTGCATGCTTATATTCCAATAAATAAATGGAAATAATATGTAAATCTATGTGGAAATGAAGAGTCTGTTATTGAAAAAAGCTAAGTGAGAACGTTTGGAGACTCAGAGAGGGACCACTTTCTGGGAGTTTGAAGGGCTTTTTTTAGATTTGAAGGACTTGGCCTTCAGTCAAACTCAAAGGTCAAAAAGAGCAATCTCTGCTTGCCTTAAAAAATTTACAAAGCAAGTGTTTGCTACTGCAGGGAGTCTCCAGAGAAGACGTTTCCTTAACCATTCTTCAAAATGGGCTTGACTCTTAGGGACATTTTGTTCCAGTTGGTTCAAATTCACATCTAGAATTCACATTTTTACTCTCAGTGAACCAGAAGTCTGTGCGTATCTTCAGAGACTCCCTGCATTGCTGACACTGATAGAATGGGAAATAAATGATATGAGAAGCACCATCTTTGAAAGTAAATGGTCACCAAGCATGGATTTAAAACACACACACACATACACAGAAAAACCAATGCATTATCAGAGCCAGCTCAGGGGTCTTGGGGTTCAGGGAAAGGGGGTATGGAGTTCAGAAAACTAACCACACTCCCTGTAGCTATGCTCTTAGATTTACATATTGGGGTTTTGAGGGCATAAAACATTTGAGAGCACCC